>JAQIWZ010000772.1:0-15899 GCA_034697245.1 Malaconothrus monodactylus | reverse complement strand
ATCGAGTTTTGTCCTATTTAAGGAAGAAAGAGCACTTTTTGGGTATACTTCATTCTTTTCTACTTTGATTTTTTTGTAAAAGAATAAGTATTAAATTATTTCAGAAGTTGTCTTATGAATTAAAACGCATACATTAGAAGAGAAATTATTTAATATTTTTAAAAACTTTTTTTAAGCAAACATTAATAAAGTTAAATTTTCATTTTTCATTCTGAAAAACTTCGTCGACTTTCTTATTAAAATTCATTTTTAGAAAAAAAATGTGTATTCAATGTTTTTTTGATGACAACTCGAAGGTTTAAAAATAACTTTTTATGCGAAGAAATAAAGAAAATACTTGAATTCAATTGTTTGTTTTACTTTTATTTATCTTTTTCCCTAAGAGATAGAAATAACTCCTTCACTATTTTAGTGCATATCCTCAAACTTATTTTTACTTATGGCTATCTCTTTCTCATTTCTTACTTGAAACCATTTTGGACTGTTTCTGTGCCACTTTTGCTTTCTTTAAGAATCATTACTTATTCTTTCTATTAATGAAACTGTAGAGAAAATTAGCAAAGCTTTGAGTAATAGATTCACTCTAAAAACTCTTGTTTGCTTCGCTTCTCCACTTTATTTATCTTAAGTATTGCATGAATACCTTTTTCAAAGTGAGTTTCTCTGTACGAATGGCACACCTTTTGTTGAAACTAATAGAATAGTTTTACACATTATTCTACTCTCTCTGATTATGCAGTATATCGTATTAATAATTAATTATTACTACATATGTGTTCCCTATTCTGACTTCAAGTAATCAAAAATAAATTATTAAAATTAATTTATTTGAAGTGCAATAGCTATAAAAACAAATGATAGGAAAAACTAGAATATGTTTAACAAATAAATTGAGTTGTATTCAATTGATTTTTGCGAATTGTTCAAGATTTTTATGAATTTATCTCACTTTTGATGCTCTAAAAAACTCGACTTTTTCCTAATTACAAATAAATAGGAAATACTTAAAACCAATATTGACTTAATCGTGAAATATTTTGAATGAATCTCAATAAATAAATTAAATTAAGACATAGAATATTGAGTGTGGTATCAAATTAACGTCCTCTAAAACAGCTTTAATTTGATGGGCAAAAGTATTAAATATTATAATTCTCCGAATTTAATTTGAAATCATTGTTTCCAAGAAGTTGTTTCAATGATCGAAAACCAAATTTTACCCAAACAGTTATTTTTAAAAAATGAATTTTTTTATCATTTAATGAAAAATATTTTAAGATCAAATTTTCCGAAATATTTTACCGTTTTTCATAACAAATTGATAAATTCGATAGTCTTTGAAAATATACACCATTTTCAGACTTATTCAAAGAATGAGATCCATTTTTCAACTAAAAAAATTTTTCAAAAACATGAAACCTTTTCATTTAAATACAGCTATATTGAGGATGATAAGGAACGAGTGCTTTTATAAAATAGCGTCTCATTAAAGAGTTATTATTCTTCACTTAAGTCTAATTTATTCTTTAGTAAGGAGAAAGATTGCTTATTATTTATTTAAATTTGAAATTCAAATGATTGAACTTTTCCATTTGAACATTAAGTAAATAGAGCCAAACCGACAACTTAAAAAACTGAAATACCTCTTTCCTTAATAAACTTTAATTCAGTAATTCAAGTGTCCCTGAAATAAATTGAAGCTTTTAATGGCGAATTTGTCATGTCGTGAACTAAAGCTACTCCATATAAAGTTACTTTCTTTGAAGAAACTTGAATTACTGAATAAGCATCACTTTAGGAAATTCGAAGAGCATTCTTTCTATTTCTCATTTTATCGCCATTACCCTCAGGTTAGAAGATATGGCATTTCATTTTATGGTACTGTTACAGTACTATAGCGTCTCATTGTGTTTCATTGTATTGGACCACAAGGAATACTTTTTTGGCCGCAAGAGTTATAATATTCTCTACCTGTGATGCGGAGTGAAAGCATTATTGAAAGAATAAGTTGAAAATTTTAAAATGTAATGAGCTCCTATTCATTCATATACATTGAGTTTATGCGAGCACTTTGTTCAGCGCTTTTAGTTTTAAATCAAATTAGATTGAGAGATGAATTCGTTTCAATTTTCATTTTTATGCAAATTATTTAATATTGAAAAGTTTGTTAATATTTAGAAAAATAATATTCTATTAATTAAATTATTAATTTATATCATCACTTGATTTGAACGAAAGCTTCTTTTTTTCTAACTATTGTTATGGAATTTAGTAGTGGTTTATTATTCTATGGATTCATAGAAATTACTTTTATAAAATGCAATACAGAAAATTGAAACCGCATTATTTAGAACTGCTGTATATGAAAGTTCTAAGAAAATTTAATATATTTTCTGTTCAATCTATTTGTGTGAAAAATTTATTGTGGATTGTTGTGAGAGTTCTGAAATCTAATTTGTGAAAATTTTAAATTAGATTAACTTTTTTAGAAATTTATTCATTGTATATAAGAGATGTATTGATGTGTAATTTTTCTCTATTTTTCTCTCGACTTAAATTAATGATCTTTTAATTTGATGACACATTGCTTAACGTGACGTATTGAAGACATTTCTATTAAATTTACTTCTAATCTCAAGCTCTTAAGAAAATTGCGATTTCAACCATTATTAAAGGAAAAAAGGGTAGGAGAATGTGTTAGAATGCACTAAAGCATGTGATGTGTTCATTCGATGACATTTTATGAAACTTGCGTTTAATTACTTAGTGTGTCATTATGTATCCTTTATTTCAATTTAAAATATTGATTGAACATGTTTCCAGATTAATAATGGTCTGGAAGATCCTTTTTTGTCTAGAGTTTAACACTTAATTTAACTTATTCTTTAGGAAAGTCTTATTCATGATATTAAAATAATAATAATAATAAACTTATCCTATATTTTATCTTTTGAGACTCACTCCTTTTGAAAGTGCATAATCGTAATGGAAACTATGTTCGCTCAAAATTATCTGTATTCATGAATTACCAATTAATGGTTTTCGCGCAGTTCTTATTAAAGTTCTTATTAAAAATAGAATATTTTAGTGCAGAAATTGTGATTCTTAATGTTCCAAATGTGTGAAATTGTAAAAATTGCATGTTGAATATGCGCCTAACTGTGAGCCTCAAATTTGACTTTTTTCAAATAATTAATTATTGTAGTGACTCTCTGAGGAATAAGCTTTTCTTAAACACTCTATAAACAGATAAAATAATTAGAGGATAAAGACTTTTATGTTAATGAAAAAATAAAACTCTTATTTAAATTTGAATGATTATCATTTACTTATCCTCTAGAATAGAAAACTGACAAAAACTGACAGTGACTTATGAGTTAGAAATTCTAACTTAAAATAGTTTCATAGAATATTATTGTTTCTAAAACAGAATAAAGCAATAGAAAAAATTCTCTTCTATCAGACTTTATTCTTTAGGGCTTTTATCATTTCTTCAATTTAACAATAGAGTGAAAATATAGAGATAAGAAATTTCTTTAAATGAAAAAAATCTTAAATTTCTGGACACGTTTTTTAAAAACTTCTTCTATGAGAGAGAGATGTCCTATTATCCTATTGTTGACTTCAAATAAATGAATTTCTGACATTTATATTGTTTAAAATATCACAAAACTTTAAGAATGAAACATAACTGTCAGTGTTTTATCTTTTCATTATTGAAATTCAAAGCATTTTGCGAACAATATTATAGAATTTATAGTATCACTAAAAGTTTTTAAAAGGACTTTTTTTCTAACAGACACATCACTGATCGATTTCTATTGTATTAGTGGTTCCCTTAAGGCTGTATACGAGTCACTGAAAACTTTTTCCCAGAATCTAAACTTGACTTTTAATAATATGGGCGCATATTTTGCAGCTTTTGTTATTATAATATTCCAATTTCTCAAAACTCTTCATAAAGTTTAATGCAAAATATAAAAATTTTAAACATTACAATTCCGCTCAAAATGCATAGAAGTATTGCTTTTGTTCATTGAATTTTTACGCAAATAAGTTAAAGAATATTATGCACTGAGACTTATGCATAGAATTTGTTTATCGTGTGTCATATTTCAAAAAATTTACTTCAAACAGAATTACTGAAGCGATGATAAAGATATTGTCTGAGTTATAACTAAACATTTATCATCATTTTCAATGTAATAATATTATTATTTAATTGTATTTAATTTTAAAGGAAACCGAAAATTGTTCTATAAATAATCAAAGAATAATTTTAATTTGTTTGAAATAAATTCATTTTTCCAAATTGTGCTTTGAGTTGAATCTAAAGATATTATATTTTATATTTGCTTTTCAGATAATTTCGGAAATGAGCGACAATTCTTCAAATGAAAATTCAAAAAAACTAAAACTGTGATCATTTTTCTCATTTGAAGCAAATGTATGGCAAAAGTTTTTGAAATAAGTTTATATTTTCTATGAAAGTTTAGATAAAGATGGGATAAGTAATTAGTTTTTTTTATTGTTTGCAATTTTTTCTAAGTCTAAACATAATTTGTTTAGAAAACCCAAAGACCCGCGAATAAAATGGTTTTGGGCTTTTTTTAGTAAAGACAAATTCATTAATTGATTTTCAATAAATTTCGATTATATGGCATTGAATTCGCTGTTTTATATTTATAACGAAAAAGGAATTTAAATTAAACAATTTTTTTTCTTTGATATAAGATTTTATAACAGAAACTTTTAAGGCAAAAACATTTTGATAAACACAACTTTTAGTAAAATTTCTTTCCTTTATTCTTGTTTTTGATGTAAATCATTCTATTTTCTGAAAATTTTTCTCTTTTAGTATTAAATTAAGATCTCATAAAACATTTTTGAGTTATTATCTTTATATTCTCACATTTCTATTCTATGTTTCATATACTCATACAGTATTTCATTGTGTTGTGATATTAAGCTAAAAGTCTCATATATTTATATTAACTGTTTTACAGCCGTAGCAAAAAATTTTTGTGTTGGGGTTAAGAAGACTAACAGGGCTAAAAAAGATCAATTTCAAGTATTTTGAAGTCAAAATTAAGAATTTTTATCCATCGAAATGTTTTTCTAATCAATTTTCAGTTTAATATTTGAAAATTTGAAGAAATTGTTAAATTGATTGCAACATTTTCCTTTATACACACTATAATATTGCAACATTGAAGGTGGGGGGCCGGTCCCCATTGCCCATAGCTGGCTACGGCTGAGCTCTTCTAATCAAAAGAATCTTAAATAGTCAATTCAAAGTTGAAACATCGATCCTCGTTTACGAAATTTTTCAACATAAATAACGAACAAACCATTATTTTTAATGCTTATTATTGTAGAATTTGTTTTGTCTCTTTTGATTTTTAATGAACAATCGATATTTGTCTTTCCTTTTAAAATTTATTTTCCACAATTTGCGTTACGGCTAAAATATTTTAAATTTATTTTGAACTGTGAAACTCTATCATAATATTGAATGGCATTTCATAGAAGCAGTCGAGTGACTAAATTCTTTACAAGTTTCACTCACTTTTTAGTTACTTTTGATTATTTAACGGATCATAATATAAAACATGAATCTATTGAAATTAATGGATAGTATTCCGATTATTTCAAATTTGAATTCGATATTGACTTTTTTGCATTTTAAAGGATTTGTACAGTGCTTACTATACAGTACAGCAGTTGTGTTGAGTCAATTATGCCAGTCTTTTCAACAATCAATACAAAAGTATAATTTATCTTTAGTGATCAACAAATGAAAGCTCATATCATGAGAATTCCCTTCAACTGAAAGAACTCTATCATCAAATCTGGTCAATGGAGAACGAGTGAAATCATTTATTTGCCGTTAAGCGCATTATTAGTATTGAGCGCTTAAATTATTAATCAAATGCGCCATTCAGTAGAATTTTATTTCTGTTGACTTTATATCAAGCATTAGATTCACTGGTATTCGTTTCAATTTTACCAACTTTTGTGATTCTTTAAGTTTAAGTCATTAAAAGAAAAGTTCTTTCAAATCAAATTTAAGAATCATTTCAAACATCAAATGACTTACAGCTTAAAACTACATCATTATTGGTAAAAACATTTTTTTAGTGAGACTAACGACTAAGTTCCCAAATCCTCTCCAATTTATCATTAGCTTAACTTCACTTTGATATCAGTTAAGACGTTCAAAATTAAATTAAATCTTTATATTTAAAAAAATGAAAAGACTATTTTTTTCGTAGATTATCATTACTTGACATTTAGTCTTATGAGTAATAATAGTATTAAATTCATTTAAAAATTTAATAAGCGCTGAATAAATAGAATAATTTGCCAAATTTAATTAAATTGTATTAAATGACGTCATTTGGTTTAACAAAAATTTGCAATTTTGTCGCAATGCATAAAAGCAATACTTAGTTTGCACAATACTATTTGATTACTTGATTCGCTCATTCCTTAGAAACTGTCACTCAAATGAGTTTTATGAAAATGTTTAATTAATTATCAATACATTATAAATAATAGAATATAATTTATATCTAATTGAGTTGAATTAACATTTCATGGATTCATATAATTCATAGAACAAATTTAAAAGTATATAAAAGTTGTAATATTTGATTAAAAAATTTGCAGTAAAATAGAGTTAAATAAAATTCAAATAAAATTTAAATAAAATTTAAACAAAATTTAAACAAACTCAATTGTGATATAGTTTATATATAATTGAAACTATTGAACATGCGATTAAAAGATACTAAAGATTTAAAGCAATTCTAACTCTTCTTCCATTTCCAATGCTTTGCGATAAAAAAATCCTCTTTTTCTCGATTTTTCATCAATTTCTGAATATCCGTTCTCTTCCTCACAAACTTTTAATTCAATATTTAAATCATTGTTTCCCTCAATTAAAGTAAAATCACAATCTTTTTGTTGTTCACTTTTAGCATCACTAGTATTTCTCTTTAAAAACTCAGTTATAGTTTTGTTAATTGTTTGATTATTTTTGATCCTTTTGGATTTGAGTCTATTATCAGAATTGAAAGTTTCAATACTATTATCAAAATCATTTTTATTAATTTTGGTGAAATAAGTCTCTAATTTGCTCGTATTATTTGCCGGATCGTCACAATCGTCAACAAATTTTGAGGCAGCGATTGAAAGGCTTACAATTGGATCAAATTTTATTTTTAAAAATACTTGTTTAATGATATGATCGGCTAATTTGTTTGCATCACAATAGGTCTCAATGGGCAGAGATTTAGAAGTATGGTCTTTCTCATTGAAACGATAGCCAACTGTTATTAGTTTAGCTGCTCTTTTATTGGTTTCTTTATCGCGATTCATTCTTTCTACTAATTCTTCGCACAACTGTTTGATCCAATATTTAATTTCTTCGATTTTCGATAAAGCAGTTTTACCTAATGTTTAACAAATTCAAAAAGTTTTGATTAAAAATTAAAATTTTTTTGTCGTCAAATATTGTCATGAATGAAAACCTGGAAAATTTTTGCCACAACCCAATGATTTAGAAACTTGTCTATTACTGACAGGTTCGTCATCGATACCATTCGACATGTCGTTCAACCATTTGGCAGTTTTTCTTTCAAAATGTTTGGACAATTGATTCAAGTCAATACATTTCAATTGATGCATAGTATTGATAGCAAACGTTTTCGTCACTTGAACGCCTAGTTTTCCGCCTAAACTTCGCACTTTATTGATATCGGTTCGTTTGAATAGCTGTTCGACACCAGCTTTTGGTAGTATTGTTTGCGCATTAGGTTTATTGAGACCGCAGGCGATCTTTGCCAGCATTTTATTATGACTAATACCTGCCGAACACTTGAATTGTGTTTTTTCTAATATTTTGTCTCTAATTTGCTTAACAATAAGTGCACCCATTGCTAAACGAATGTCATTCGCATTAAGCGATAATTGGTCTTCATTTAAATTATTTAACCATTGATTCAAATCATTAGTGTTATTGATCTCAATTTTGGTATCAATTAAATCATGAATTGGTGGCACTCCTAATACTCTGCTATCGATTTCATTCGTTAGATCAATGAATGCCTCGTCGACCGAAGCCTTTTCTAATATAATATTTGAATTTAGACTATTAATAAATTCAATGATAGTATTGAAGACTTCATCGCTTCCTTCGCGATAACGACTCAGTTCTGCTTTTCCTCTGACTTCAGGCACAGAAAATATATGGATATCGGGACACACTTTACAACACATTAATTAGACTTCAATTAAATTAAGTTTTTGATTAACAAAATGAAAACTAAATAAATATAACAAACATTGTTTGGCGTCATTTCCACGCATTCCTCTCTTGACTCCATAAGCTCTCGCCTCGTAATTAACGGCCAAAAGTCCTCCGCCTTTAATATTAATATTAATATTGATTTATTGACAGATAAGAGTATTTCTACATTGAATGAAAACCTTTCCAATTGTTATATTGGGCGACAGCGCACGGATGTGACCATAGATTGGGTGATAGTCTTTGTTCGCACTGAACGTAAAAGCAGTCCATATCTATCAAAGCGATTACTCTTTCAAATGACATCTTTTTATAAAACTTATATTAATTAAAAATTTATTGTTAATAAGACTTAAAACTTAGTATTGAGTTATTATTGTTTGGTTGCGCACAAAATATTTTTTGATGAAATGCAAAGTAAGGGATCATTAAATCATTTCTTACGCTTAATATTATTCATTACTAAAGAACTTGACATTTGTTTGAATTAAATATTATTTACGTTCAAATATTTTATCAAATTTTTATCAATAAAATTAATCGTTTTGTTAAAAGAATATAATTTTAAACAAACGAATAAAGTTTTTAGACATTAATTGTTTTCAGAATTGAATTTTTAATCATTAAATAATTGGAATTAATTTAAAATTTATTAAATAAATAGAAGTAATAAAAGACGTAATTTGTGGACGAATGGGAAATAGTGTAATTTTCGATACAATCGATAATCGATTCCTTCTCTTCTGTTTCCGTTTAATGGACAACACGTTTTGTAATCATTAGTTGTCTTAATTAATTAATAAAATAAATAGTATTTAAATATAAATAGAAAGAATGGGTCGCTATTCAACAGATCCCGAAAATCCTACCAAATCATGTAAAGCTCGCGGAAGTAATCTTCGCGTTCACTTCAAAAACACTCGCGAAACGGCTCAAGCCATTAAAAAGATGGCATTACGTCGAGCACAGAGGTATCTCAAGAATGTTATCGGGAAGAAAGAAATTGTTCCCTTCAGAAGATTCAATGGAGGCGTTGGTCGTAAAGCACAGGCAAAAGTGTGGCGCACAACTCAAGGCCGTTGGCCCGAAAAGAGCGCTCAGTTCTTATTGCAATTGTTGAGAAACGCTGAAAGCAATGCTGATTACAAAGGATTAGATGTGGACCGACTTGTCGTCGAACACATTCAAGTGAATAGAGCGCCTAAAATGAGAAGAAGGACTTACAGAGCCCACGGACGTATCAATCCATACATGAGTAGTCCGTGTCACATAGAAGTCATCCTCAGCGAAAAGGAACAGGTCGTCGCGAAGGCCACCACTGATGAAGAGTCACCTAAAAAGAAATTGTCCAAAAAGAAAATGGCGCGACAAAAGCTGATGCAAAGGGAATGAGACTCTTTCCACTCCTTATCAATACTTTAGTTAAGATCTTATTGTATTGAAGATTATTATTAATTAATTAAAGGATTCTTTTTTGACAATTGAGTCGCATTTGAATTATTTGCTAATAATTAATGGTTTGAATATAACTATAAACTGATGGAAATTAGAATTGATTCATTTCTTGTTTAAAATAAGCTAAAAAGAAATTCTAATCGTTTCTCTATTTAAAAGTTTATAAAAACTCATAAAAATTTCTTTTCCTAATTCGTCACAAACTCAGGAGTTTTTAATTCGATTTCTAAATGTCCACAAATCATATCAATGAATGCAATGAAGTATTTGAATAATTGATATTTAACAGAGCAATGGCTTTAAGAAATTTTCACATTCAATAAAAAGATGTATTTTTAAATAGAGAAACTATAGGACAGAAGAAGCTTTTGTGAATAATTTGACTATTATTTGACTATTTTCTTAATATTTCTTTTTCTATTCGGAAAGTCATAAATTCACAAAAATTAAATGTTAACTGAAATTGAGTTTTAAAAAAATATTGATCAATATTACCAGTAATTTAAAAAATGAATAATTGACTTAATTGAACGACTTTTGAAGACAACAATGTTTTGCATTGACTTTTATTGAGAATAATTTGTTATATAGTTTAGTAATAAGTTTGAAGAAATACAAGTTTATCGTCACATTTTTAAGAACTTTAATTCAATTGAAATATAAATATAAATTACAGCATATATTAGATTCGATTTGTAAAACACTTAAAGCTTATCAATAAATGATTGGATAAATTTCAGTCATTTTTATCGATTGTACCATTTCTGAGGTGTCCGTATTGTAATTGAATCCTAAGTTCTCCGACATGACATTTGGGCAAAATATCGGGAATCCATTCAATTATGAAAGGAATCGCCTCTTTCTGTTCGGGAGACATAAGACCTACTTTTAAATAAGTTTTCAGTTCACTCGGTCTTATCAATAAATTATTAGTGGCCGACAGTATAGGCGAAGAATCGACAGGTATTAAGCCATTAGTTATACCATTGGCTGTCTTTAAGTTTAAGTAATCATAAGATCCATCTCTATTTTGAATAAAACTTTGAGTAATCTCAAGTGGAAGTTGTGGAGTATCGAAGATTTGTTTCACATGAATTATATTAGTTATAAAATAAGTATATTTAGTAAATGTTCCCAAAGGCGGACAATCTTTTCGAGTGAAAACAGTCGTAATATTAGGCAATCGTTTTTTCCTGAGACCGGTTGCGATGCGTTGTTGTAAACAATCGAAATAAGTCTGCGGTATCTTAAATACAAGCGGTTCAGGTCTTCCGTTCAGTTGATAGTGCATTGTTTGATTTATTAGTTCCGTTACACTCGAGAGCCAATCAACAAATGTTAGGCTAATATCGAATTCACTGATTATCCCCTTATCTATTAGTTTTCGCGTATTTATCGCTTCATTTCTGTCATCTTTTTTCAATTTTTTGACTAATGAAGAACTATTTGATTCGTCTTTCTCTTCATTTTCAATGGCATTATTTTGAGGTATATTTTGTTCAGAACTATTTGACTCTTGATTAGCGATAAAATCCGGTAATTCTTTTTCAATAAAATGTGAGAATTCATTCATAAGGTTTGGATGACTGGCAAACGCACAAATGCAGGCATAATAATGAACACATTTTCGTTGTTCTAATGATTTACTACAAGTACTGCTGTCAGAAGTGGTCTCATTATTACTATTATTATTACTATTCGAACATTTGAATGATTTAAATGCTTTACACGAACACGAAAACCGAAATGAAGTAGAGTTTGATTTATGAGTATTAGTAGAGCTCTCAATGTTTTGAGCGAACCAACAGTGAAGATATCCCAACAGATGCTTATTATTAGGTTTACACTTGACTACCATTGAGTTCTTGGAAACTCTTTGGACGAGAGGACCGGTTGTGTCTTTCGCCAAATCATAGATCTGTTGACGCATTTCATTACTTATGGTCAACATATTTAATACACAATTCTTAAGAGTTAAAGGCTTCGCATCGATCGCACACTTCACTGAATGCTTTATATGAAGACACGATTCAATTATAGTTAACGTAATATTGGATGCATTCGAAGAAAAACTATTCTTTTCGTTTTGAGTCGAATTCGAGACATTATTAAGTGAAGAATCATTACTATTGATGGGAAGAACGACTTTATGAGAACCACAAACTTCTACAAAACAACGCGCAGTCGTCTCAGCAATGAATGAGGCATTAAGTGATGGATCACTCGTTCCGTCCAAGCCTTGAATGATCGGCACTTCAACAAAACCCCTATAATCGGGTCCTCTGTCGCGAACTCTAACCGAATAAATGTTTGAAGAATTGTTTTGAGTGAGACATCGAATCGCTTCCAAACCATTTCGTAAGACTTTTTTATCCGAACATGTTTTCGATCTTTCATTTGAATTACTTTTAATATTATTGTTATTATTATTAAATTTGAAATCATTTTTGTTATGAATGAATGGTTTGAAGGAATGATTGCACGACTTATTCTTGCATTTGTGACCTCGAGTTCCGTTAAATGTCGAACATTTGGGACACTTTCGAACTCCTCTTTGAGTCGCTTTTCCTAAATCTTTAAGTAATAAACGAATATTCACTTCATTTCTATTCATTTTATCATTTATTTGTTTTCAATACTATTTTTTAATGTCTTTTAAAATGAGTTTTAAATAAATGTTTAATAAATTAAAAGTCAATCATTTCTTTCAATAATAATCTCTGTTTTTGTTTACATTTTATCGACTTTTAATAAATAACGTTTGACTAAAATCTCATTTTCGAAACCAAACTAAATAAATGATCATTTTATCATTTAATCATAAATTAAAACATTTTTTTTCAATCAAAAACTCTTTAAATATTTAATTTAAATCATAAGTAATTTTCCTTTGATTGCAATTTTCTTATTAAAAGTCATTTAAATCCAATGACTTCTCTTTTTTTGAATTCAATTCAAACTAAAAATTGAACGCAAAATAATTAAAAATAAATCATTAATTTATATATTTTTTAGTTCTTTCGGTCATTAATTAAATATTTTGATAAATAAATACAAATTTCAAGTTTCAAAACATTTATTTTTTCATAAATTGTTAAAACATTTTAATCAATAAAATGCGTAACAATTAATACAATAAACGATTTTTGATATAATTTAGAAAAAAAATCTGAAATATGGGAAAAAATTAATCAAAAAGTCCGAAACCCATGTCGTCGTCTTCTTCTTCTTCAGATTCAGGCTCTTTTGCTTTCTTTTTATCTTCTTTAGCCTCAGTTTGTGGCGCACCACCTTGTTGCGCGCCTCCAGCAGGTGCGGCAGGAGCCGCAGCGCCAACGCCTGACCCGACGTTTGTGATTAAGGCTTTGATGTCAAGATTTTCGAGAGCCTTAGAGAAGAGTCCAGGCCAATAGGGCTCTACCTCAACATTGGCTGCTTTTAGAATAGTTTGTAATTTCTCTGCAGTGATGGCCACCTCATCGTCTTGTAGTATAAGAGCCGCGTAAACACAGGCCAACTCATCGGTTGAACTCATTCTTCTATTTATTTATTGATTTTAATTGTTAAAATTGATGTAAATTATGTAAAGTCGCCAAATACTAGCCTTAGCTCAATATTATTGAGAACAATACACTTTACAATTGATTTATAGATTTAACTCAATGTGAGTCCCAAACGGAAAGGGAAATGAACTATTTTAGATTTGTTTCACTACAGATGGCTTTATGTGTCTCTCAATTGCATTGCATACGCTTTAATATTAAAACTAAAGACTAGCCCTAAACTCATTGATTATCGATATTTTTACGATCAAAACTATTTTATAAAAAATTTTTGCCAACGAATTAAATGAAACTAATATTCAATTATTTTTTGTCATTCAAATATTGATAAGTATTTTATAATATTTGAGGAATTGTTAGTTTGAAACTTATTGAACTTTAAGTAAATCCAACTTATGTTCAGTTTATTCTTACTTTTAATTCTTGAGGTTTTAAAGTATTGATCAATTATTGATAGGTTTTGAGAATAATAGCCATTTCAATGACTTCAATCACTTAATGATATATTCACTTTTCAATAAATGATAAAATAAAAAATCAATATTTGGTTGAATGAAAATTGAATTGTTTGAAATAAAGTTAACGGATATTTTTGAATAACTAAACAATAAATTAGTTGCAAATATGAAATCAATATTTTTTATTAGGGATTATGAAATGAATAAATAAATGCTTTCTTTTGATGTGTAAATATAATGCATATAATTATGTAATTTGTTGCGAATATAAGTTATATTTTTTTATACAATTATCATATATTAAGTTAAACATTACTGTAATGTTGAGAACAGATCTCCGAGAATACAATTAGCCGTTGAGGGCGACGACAACAGAGAATCGGGAGAGTTGAGGGTCTTATTGATCGGCGATTGACTTGAATTAGAATTAGTGTTTATCTTAAGTACTAAAGAAGTGATTTGTTCTTCTAAAGAGTTGACCCTATCGGCCAATTTGTCTAATTTGGTGTCGACTTCACGTAAAAGCGTTTCCATTTGAGATTGCATTTGACAGGACTGAGTATTACTGGACTGAGTATTGTCTGTATTAGTGGTCGTATTACTACAGGCCGTAGTGTCGGCTAAAGCCATTTTATGGCATAATTCGAATGCTTGACCAATAGTTCGAACCACATTCACAGCTACTGACTATTCAATTAAATTAATTAATCAATAAATATTTTGATTGCTTTCTATTCAAAATCATAATTAGATAAAAAGTGATTCAAATTATAGCTACATTTTGAAAACAAGTTTTCAAATGTCTGCCATTTGTTCTACAATAAGACGCTTTAGAATAATATGAATAATAAAAAGAAAGTTGAAATTGCAATAAAAGCAAAGAGTAAACAATAAACAATATAAGAGTTTCCGTTTGGGAACTGCGGACTATTAACTTTAGAAACTACAGAATATTAATTAGATGCGAGTCAGTGATTACAACGTTGTTAAACATCATTTAAACAAAGTTTGATTACCTGTTTGGCTGATTTGAAAACAAGACATTTAAAGGCATTTCCATCGCGTGCAATGTATGAGAATATGTGTAAATCAAGTGAATCGTGAGACACATAAAAGATTCTGTAATTTATAAACAAAAACATAAACACAATTAATAGAAAGCACTTATGCAAAGCCATTAGAGAGACCTATGGATTGGGTGTTGTGCGAGAGATAACATCGATGACGAAGACTTGCCGGTGAGACAAACGCGAACGCCTTCGTAAGAGACCGTCAATAATACTTTTCGTTTCTTGTCTTTTCGAGTCCGACATTCACTCCTTATTCGTCTCATAGCGGCCACTATTTCGACCCTAGAGTTGGGTCGCGGCACTTGACCACAACCGACCAACTGTTCAATAGTCATAACAATATCATAATTAGTGTCAAATCTTTTTACAGATAATTACAATTTTGATTGCAATCAATAAAAAAAATCTAAAATTTGTTGTCTTAAAGACATGAATACCTTAGCCGTGAAAGTGACTCCGACCCGAAACTCATCATCTGATCTCAAGGGGACGCGAGAGTCCAGTAAAGCGTCTTCGAGTGTCGAGTATTGACTCTTCATTCGCATCACTTCTTCTCCTATAACAAAGAGAAGCGCAAACTCAACACAACTGCAAAACAATCAATTGATTGGATGCCAAACAAGACGTCACGACTCGACCCAAAACATACATTTGAACACTATTTTAGCGCCAAAACTATTTGTCATTAAATTAATTGTCAATTATGTCATACTTTAAGGTCTGATAACTTAAATCAATCAATGATTTAATCATTTCTTACGAAACGCTAAAACTTATTAATTATTTAAACATTTGATAAGCGCTTAAAAGTTATGCTTTTATTTGAAAATTAATTTCAAAATCAAATTATATTTTATTTTATTAATTCATTTTTGTCTTTAAATTATTTTATTATTGTTTTAATGTTATTATTCATTTAATTGAAACCAAAATAATTTATTTTTTGATAAATTAAATGAACTTAAATTTGAAAAAATTGAAAAAAAAGTGAACCAAACCCTAACAAAAACAAATGCGTCCGCGACAGGATTCGAACCTGCAA
>JAQIWZ010000771.1:0-15901 GCA_034697245.1 Malaconothrus monodactylus | reverse complement strand
TAGCGTGGATCACTAAAAGAATTCCTTCATTACAATTGTTATCCAGACTCGCAGTCCAAAAGTGTCTCAAAAATGAGAAAACGACAGAACAATTACCTCTACCGACAAGATTACAGAATTCAGTTTCAAATCTATTTTGTCAGACCCTTCAGTGCTATCTTCCAGACATGAATCATTTGAGAGAATTTGTGTCGTCTCCGCCTAAAAATAATGTTCGTCTTCACTGCACAATGATTAGACATGAAGAAGACATAGTTAGCAGTACTACAAGTTATGTCTTATATCTTGAATACCTTGGAGGACTTGTACCTATCCTCAAAGGCAAGAGAGCGAGTAAACTAAAGCCTGAATTTATTATTTTTGACCCACAGTTCAATAACTCTGAATTGAGTGATTTTAATAAAAATAGCAATAGTTATCATTTTCGAAACGGTTTTGTTTCTCCGACACATAACATCAATTCTACACCTTATGGAACGTCATCTGACAGTGAAATGGATGAGCCCTTTAACGGACGATCACCTCAAGTGAGAAGAAAGAGACGTTTTAGAACTCGTCATTTCAGAAATCGAAACAATGATTCATCAAATACTTCATTATCGAGTAATAATTCTTTAAACGGCACAAAACGTGATAACTATATCGATGAGATGCCTGAATACGAAAAGCTGGTTCTCGTCACCTCTAATATTTGGGGCACAAAATTCAAGATTCTTGGTTTGTCTTCTTGGCTGCCGTCACAATTGGGATCAATTACTTATCGCACAAGTCTTCTGCACCTCCAGCCCAGACAAATGACACTCGCTATTAAAGACCTGGCAGATAAAAGAACTTCTAGTATTTCTTCAGTTATTAAGTATGAAAATAACAACAACTTCTTGTCGTCCGATTCAGAAGATGAGATGGCAATGGCTTCGATGTTAGACGAAGGCATGAGCGCTCCAATCGCTCCCATGACTCCTAAGAAAAACATTCGCTATTCGAACCAAACTCGCATTATTTCACCTGAAAAACAATCGACAGTACAATTTCAAACGTCGAGTCAGTCTTCATCTTCAGCTAATCCTTACAATGATTATAATTTTGTGTCCAATATTGCGGAAGAATTGCTTACTTTGCAAATAAACGGTGACTCACAATTTTTAAGCATGGAATTGAGTGGTCCGCCAACCACTACAATGTCAACCTCTATATCAACACAAACTAGTTTTCAATCAATTACCGAACTCTTGAATTCATTATCGGCTGAAAAGAATACTCAGACTTCGTTTTCGCCGTTGTTAGAGAATAGGACTTTAGAAGAACAAACTGAAGAAACTTTTAGCCGTATCGCTAAATGCTTCGGCTCAGAGTTGCCTTCAAATTATTACAATGTAAATAAATGTGAATCATTACATTCTCCCGCTATTATGAATGTAAACAATTCATCAGTAAATGATATGCCATATTATCAACACTTAAGTACTGGTCAAACGATATCGCCTAATGTTTCGCCTCCAAAAGGCATTAGATATAAGATCATTAAAAAGGAATCTCCTCGAAAGGCAAGTGTTTCGTGCATCGAATCAGATCTAAGTTCTAGTCGAAGCTGTGATACAACTTCACTGTTTGCCTGCAGTCCTAAAAGTCAGCGCCGATGTCCAGCCACTCACTCAACACCATCGGCGTCATCGACATGGGGTGCCGTTTCTGTACTTCATTGTAGTAATAGTTTTGCTGAAACGATAGCAATCGATTCGAAGTCTATTATTGCGCCAAACATTGCAAATGATTTTAAATTCATTGATGACTTTGAAGGTGAGGAATGTGTTGATTTGCAGCAATACTCTCGATCGCCATCAGTCGTGTTTCAGAAAAATAGGTCCATATGTCATATGCAGCCAACTATTGGAAGTGAGTTCACAAATGTTAGAACTGGTTCTGACTCTATTGGACACGCTTTCGGTAATCATACTTTTCAGCGAAGGCTTACTCTCAGAACTTCAAAACAGAGCCATAGCTTCGAATCGTCCGGCACTTCAAATAATTCTCTGGAAAAAACACGGAATTGTTTGTCTCTCGACGAAGAAGAAGAGGAAGATCGCGATTATTCGATTAACACTTCCTCTGAATGTAATGATGATAAAGAAATCCTTACGATTATCAATAACATCAATGATTGCACTGAAGAGCCGCCAAAAGTCGAAATTATTTCATCAGATTTAGGCATAAGTTATTGTTCAACGCCTTCATCAAAACCATCAATGATTCGCAATAAAAAGAAAGCGACTTTCAATTTCGATGATATAGGAAAAGCTGGTGATGGTCTGACCTCAGCCCCAATTTGTTCGCGATATAATCGACTTAAATCATCGGCAATATTATCATTGAAAGATCAGAGCACAGACACTCCCAACTATTCATTAGAGCCTCGTCTTCATCATCATAGGGGAAGTTTGCCTCAAGCGATTCCGAGCACAAGCGCTAATTCAATGAATACCTCAAGTGCCACTAATATTCATAATAGAAGCCTTCCCGCATCACCACTACTGGGAAACCAACAAAGACGCAAAGCTCAGGGAAAGGGTCTCTTATATAGTCCAATGATGTTGAGAAAAGTAATGAAACAAAAGTAAGTCTTATCTCTCTTTTATTCATTCGACTGAATAATCAAATAAAAAAGACTTTATCATATTTTACTCTTCTTATTATCCAATAATCGAATTTGTTCAAATTTTTTTAAATTCATTAACTCTTCAAATCCAATTCTTTTCAAAAGCTTTTGACGATTTTGTAAGACTTGAGTCAAATAATTATGCGAAACCCAGTAGCGAAACCAGAATACGGGCCAAAAATTGAAAAATAGTCACGTGCCCATCCACTTGTAAATTCCTGGCTTCGCCACTGGCGAAACCTTTATGACTAAATTTTTAAAACCTTTTTTAAACCCGTACAACATTTTCATTTATCGATTGATAAACTACTTCACTGTATAATTATTTGAATCTAAGATTAGTTATATTGAGTTTTCATATTTACGAATTGCAACACTTTTAGGTTTACAAAAAAACATTTTTATTTCACTTTTTAGTAATAATGATTGATAACCGAAAAAATTCAATTGTCATCGTTTTTATTCTCTTTTGAATTCTGATAAATTTGATATTCAAATTCTGTGATTTAGGCTAAATTATCTCGACTGTAGTTCAGAAGATGATAATTCAAGTGATGATGATGACGGTGAAAATGGCTCCGATTTCCAGAATTTAGAATCATTTCAAAAGCAACATTTTCGAAGAAAATTCAAAGTGAAACGACGCGGCAGTCGAATCAAACCTGAAATCGAAACAAGTCCTAAGAAACAAACCGTTTGTTACAGAGAATTCATTTTACATAATAAGGCTCCGCTTTGGAATGAAGTGAGTCAAGTCTATCAATTAGATTTTGGCGGTCGTGTCACTCAAGAATCTGCCAAAAATTTTCAGATCGAATATCAGGGAAAACAGGTATTTATTTGTCATTTAGTTACAATTCATATATATTTTCTGCACACCTCAAGTTTTGCTTTTGCTTTCTTCGAGATTGCAAATAAGAATTTTGTGTTTTTTAAGATTCATAAATAATAATTAGTTTGCAATCAATTATGTCTTTAAAAATATAAATAAATTCGCCAAATATTTGCTCTTTGAATAAATGCCGCGGATTGACGTCTGATGCGAAAAAATTTTCAGTTTTTATTCACTCCGAATATTGGGCAAAACTTATTCAATGCACACATATTTTCAAAATATTTGAGTTCTAAAGAGTTAATCGACTTCACCCGTTGATAAACAGTTGCAGCTTTATTATAAGCTTTATTTGAAGCTTTAAGCCCATCCGGAAGTAGTTTGAAATAGAGTTGTGCTTCAAAATAGTTTTGAAGAAGAGTTGGCGAAAGGGCTCTAATCTTTTATCATTTAATCACTTGATGGAAGCTATGATTGTTTTAAGTTCTTATTTTAAGAGGAAACTTGAGCTTTGAATCGCCTTATACTCTATCAAACGACTCAAAGTAGAGCCCAAACAAAACAAATTGAGCACTAAAGCGAATCATTACTTTTTTTTGATGATTATCTTTTCGCTCAAACTCAAGAATAACACTACAAAAGATACAGAGATTAATATACAAATAATTGGATCACTTGTAACGAATAGTTGAACTCAAAGCTAATGGTGTGCAGTATTTGTCTAACTGTTTAATAGTTTACAGAAGTGTTTGTTTTCGTGTTCAGGTTATGCAATTTGGCCGAATTGATGGAAATGCCTATACTTTAGACTTTCAATACCCATTTAGTGCTTTACAGGCTTTAGCGGTCGCTCTGGCGAATGTCACTCAAAGGCTCAAATAGAGTAAGTCTAGAGATTATAGACCAATTCTAATGCTACTCATGTCTGCTTTAACTTACAATCAAAGAACAATGAATTATGAGTCGGAACTCCAAAAACTACCGGAAAATGCAAACATTGAAGTGATAAAAATATTTGGCTGTAGTTAATCATTATTTTTTGGTGCTTTAAAATCATGTCTTAAGATAGGCTCTCGAAAGCATTATATCATTATTAGTATTTTATAAATATTTTAAAATAAATATTTCAATGGAAATGCTGTTTAACATTGAATAAATGGAATGCAATTTCAAAATTAGTCACTTTTGTGAATAAAACAATACTATAATATAGTTCCAGAAATGATAGACCAGTTATTGTTCTGCAACTCTATTAGCGGAAGCCATTTCATGTTACCTTAGATTCATTGTGTTGTCAATCAAAAAATACTTGAATTCCATTAACATTTTTCAGATAATATATCCATTTATTCTTTTTATAATTTGTCGAAATCGTGTAATTATTATTATTTTTATCGATTGTCAGCAAATATGTATAGAATGTAAATTCATTTAGTTATTAATTTTTAAAATGTTATAATTTTGTTAATTGTAAATAATATTGTAATGGTTTAAATTTGATTAAATTATTAAAATATATAAAATATAAAGGAATATTTCGTATTATTTAATGATTAATAATTACAGAAAATGATGTTTCAATTGATTTTAGTTAACATATAAGTAATTGCAAACAATCATAACTCGTAAAAAATTAGTTTTTGCCTATAGTTGTGAATTGTATTCTTCGCGGAGGTTTTGATTGCGAACTAGAAATCGGTTGTAATGTGAGATTCGTTGAGGTTTCGAATTCAGTTTCGGTATTAGTTTCTGTTGACAATGTATTTGCTTTCACTTCATCATTAGTTTCATTTACGTTATCAACATTTATATTCGACGACTCCTCCATTGAAACTTCTTCGAACTGATCCACTAATTTCCTAACAGAATGTTCTTTAACTTTATGATTCGCGGGCGCGACCAAAGAAGAAATTGCAGCCGTTTCTTGATTTGCGTGATTCACATTTCTTAACGGAGATCGAGAAAAATTAGGTTTTTTTGACAAATGATTAGATGTGTCCATATCTTCACTGTCTTCGGTTAAGTCAACCACAACTTCTTTTCGTTTTTTATTAATGGATTTTTCTTCTAATTTATCTTTAGTATCACTAAAACTATTCGGTGTTTCAGATTTAGGTTTAAAGAATGATTTAATGGAACCCTTTTTGATTGGTTTCTCAACTTCAGGTGTCATTAATCCAACTTTAGGCACACCTGAAGTACGACTTTCTGGACTTAATATATTTGATTCAATAATTTTCTTTGCATCGATTGTCGAAGTCTTAGAATTATTTTGTAAGACATCATTTGCTGAAGCGTTAGTTGGTATTTCATTTGAAGGCTTGAAGAAAGTGGTGATCGAAGGCGTCAATACTTTCTTTATTTGTTTATCCGCTTCAGGAGTGGACTCAACTGTGACATTAGGTTTAGAACTATTTTTAGCACTACTAACGGGCGAATTGGACTCCATTTCTTCGAAATTGAATTTCGGTCCATCGTATGGAACGCCGATTTCATTGGCTTCGAATGTAATGAAAGTGGCGAAACCATCAGTAGAGGTGACGATAAGCATTCTTCCGTCCGGAGACCACGAAATATCAGTCAATCTTAAATAATGTATTTGTGAGACTTGTGCGAAGGGAAGCGCTTGTTGTGTGTCATAGAATAATACCGAGTCTTGTGTCGCGACTGCGAATACTATTCTATACGGATATCTTTAATAATGAATTAAATAAAAAGATTTAATTAATAAATCGTAAATTAAGTAATAAAAAAATCGCGTACTGAAAATGATTCTCAAGATTTTCTTGAAGCCGAAACAGTTGAGGACAACAACTGACTGCTATCGTATACTTCTTTGATGGCAAATAGAAAGATGGCCTGAAATTTAAATAATTAATAATTAACAAAATCAATGTTTAAATGTTTGATTCAAAATAATTACTTTTTCAATGAATTTCTTTCAAAAATATAAGTCGTATTTATATATTTATTTGAATCTTCGTTATCGTTGTCTTCATTTAATTCCATAATACCTGAGGGCGCGAACAGAAACTCTCCGCCCGGACTAAAAGTAAGTCTACGACAGAATGAGCGAAGAGTGTCGTCATAGAAAAGTCGAGTAGTCTTTCCTTCTTCGAGAGACATTTTATGGACTCGATATACAGTTCTGCCAGAATTGGAGTCAATTATTCTCATATTACGATCGGCCGAAAGTGTGGCCAAATATTTATCGCATGGATCCCACGCCACGCCCTGAACAAAGCCCTTGTGTTCGTTAACTATTTTGACGAGTTTTTGTCCTTTATGTAAATCCCAGACATAAACCATATTATCGACGGAACCCGAAAGAATTTTTTGGCCGTCAGGACTCCAACAAATATCGCTCACGTCTTGTAAGTGTCCGCGAAGTATTTTGTATGGCTTCCAAACCTCTTTTGCGATCACTTCCGACTCAAGGCTTTGGCCGTCGGCTCGACTCAAGTGAACTTTTACTACAAAAGGCTGACTGTCTTCCACTTCAATCACTTCACATTCGTCTTCATCTGAATTGTCTTTATTTTTGACACAAAATTCTTTGCCATTATTTAGAGGTTTTTCAGGACTTTTCAAATCTGAGTCATTGTTGTCTTCAATCAATTTCCAGATATATATAACACAGTCGTCATCTCCAGCCGCCAAATAGTTGTCTTCGGCTTTGGGCGAAAATCTGACCACATTTACGGACCTCTGATGTCGAGTCAAATCAGCCAAACATTCGATTAAAACATTGGACGACTTATTGTTATTACCATTAGTTCTGATATTTTGGTCAATAATAGTCTTCCAAAGGATGACATGCGAGTCATTACCACTTGTGGCCATTCTATAAGATATCACACCTTCTGATGAACTGATGGGTCGGTTCTGAACGTCGACACTGAGAATGGGGTCTCTGTTATGCCATGAAATTTGTGGAGTGAATGACTTCATGGCTCTAGACTTGAGACAAACCAAATCTTATTATTATTTATTATCAATTGATTTCATTTCAATCAACATTTAGTTCAAAAAATACCTGTTTTTCAATTAATGATTGCTTTCAAACGAATGGTTTAATTATTAAAATATAAATGAATTGTGATTTGAAAATGAATTGAGTTTAAATTTAATTTAATTTTAAAAACAAAATTATTTACAGTTTTCTTATCGATATTTCGTAACAAAGTATTGACTCTATTGAGCGCTCACTTCTTTCTCAACAAAAACAAATCTCACAAAAGTTTTTCCCGCTTTTGGAAAATAATTACTGAAAATTACGTCATTTTGAAAAATGATTAAAAGTTATGTTTTGTATTATAAACACTAAAAGTTTCAAACGTAATTTATGCTAATAAAAAGGGAGAAATGTTTACATCATTTAAAATTCGGAACAATTGACTCATTTATCAAATGATTTCATAAATTATTAATTGTAAAAAATATTTTTGAATTTGTGAAAAATGCCGCGAAATAACAGTGAAGCCAATGGTTTCAAAAATGGATCATTAGTTAGACTTATGTTAAGAGACTTTATGTGAGTTTTGATTTATATTTCATTTAATTTTAATGCAAAACAATATTTGATTAATAATTGATTCAATTGAAGGACTTATAAGTCGGTTGAGCTCAATGCCGGACCGAATCTGAATCTAGTGTTGGGTCCGAACGGAACCGGAAAGTCAGCCCTCGTTTGCGGTATTATTCTTGGTTTGGGCGCAGAGTTGAGCACAACCGGAAGGTCTGGACTTTTGGGTGAGATTTAAATATAAATATTGTTTATTTCAATAAATAATGGATTCGTTTATTTTTAATCGAAAGGCGAATACATTCGATTCGGTTGTGATTCAGCGCTCATTGAAATCGAATTATATAATGAAAAGTCAAACGAAAAGAATTTTTTAATTCAAAGACACATCAATTCGACGCGTAATAGAAATGGAAAAGTCGACCACAACTCTAGTTATAAACTGAATGGCAAAGAAAGCAATCGCGCGCTCGTCAGAGAATTTGTTAAATCATTGAATATAAATGTCGACAATTTGTGTCAATTCTTACCACAAGAACGAGTCATCGAATTCGTGAAAATGGATCAAAAGACACTTTTGGAGTGCACTGAAAAGGCTGCCGGAGATATAGATATGTTTGATTCGCACAAACAAATTGTCGATTTGAGTAAAGATATCAAAAAATTAAAAGAAACGAACATTGATTTAAATAATTTGATAACCACTGAAACTGAACTACAAGTCAGAGCCGAAGAAGAGCTCAGAAGAATTGAGGAAAAAGATAAGTTTAAAGAAGAAATCAAATGGTTGAAAAAGAGGAGGCCATGGATTGAATACGAAGACAAAAGGTTAGAACACGTGGCGGCCAAAGAAGAATTTCTTAAGAAGAAACAAGAATTAGAACAGATCACCAGAAGTCTCGACCCATTGAGAACCGAAGTCAAAGAATTACAACGAGAGGCCCTCAAACTCGATGCCGACAAAAAGAAGGCCTTTGAAGAAGTGAAAAATGCGGCCAAATTTATAGAACCAACAAAAACACGACTCGAACAATGCTTAGGGAAGATGACAGACGCGAAGACACGATATTTCGAAAAATTAGGCCAAGAAAATAAACGCAAAAATGACTTAAAACAGTTAGAAAACGAATTGACACTACTTAAAGACGAATACGACAACGAAAGGGAAGACATCAATGTTGAGGAACAGATCAGAGCTGTTATCAAGAGTTTGAATGAAAATAACAAAAAAAGCTCTCAAATCAATAAAAATAAGATGCAATTGAAATCAGATTATGAGAGTCTCGTTATTGAAAAAAATAAATTGGAGTCAACGAAGAAAAAAATTGGAGACGTGTTTAATAGACGTTTAGACAAATTGGCGGAACTTAATTACAATGCAAGAAAAGCCTACGAATGGCTCACCCATAATGAAAACAAATTTAATGGCAAAATATATCCGCCAATTATGACCCAAATCAATATGAAAAGGACAGAATGGGCCAAATATGTTGAGTCCGCGGTTTCCAAAAATGATTTAATGGCTTTTATTTGTGAAGATAGAGAAGATCTCAAATTATTCACTGAATTAATTAATAAAGAATTGAATATAAGAGTGAACGTAGTTATGGCTCCGAATGAAAATGAAGATGATTTCAGTCCTGAAGTCGATATCAAAGGCTTCTCGCAATATGGACTCTATTCTTATGTTAAAGATATGTTCAGCGCTCCCAATAAAGTGATGGCATATCTCTGCAAAACATCACGACTTCATTGTATACCAGTTGGCAATAATAGAACTGATGACAAAATTGAGAGTTTAATCAATTCGACACAATTCCGACGCATTTATACTGAAAAGAATGTCTATAACATAACTGTTTCGCGATATGATAACGAGAAAGTGATTCGTAGCGATAACTTCCCTGAAGCAAAGTTTTTGAATTTAGTAATCGATGAAAATCTATTGAACGAAACAAAGCGTAAAATTGTTCAAAAAGAGGATTCTATTAATAAAGTTAAGTCAGAATTACAAGAAATCGACCAAATGTTGACTGAATTGAGTCGTAAATCAGAAGAATTGATGGAAGAAAAGAAATTATTGGACGCAAAAAAGAACGCAAGAAAAATATTAGAAACAAAAATTAATAGTAAAAGAGAACAAATAGCTCGCAATCAAAAATCAGCCATTGATTTGAATGATGCGAAAACCACAGTTAATGTTGAGCTCAAGATTTTAGAAGAATCGCAAATGAGTTTATTGAGTAAATTAAATGCTAATATTGCCGAATGTATTAAAAAAAATGACGACAAGTTAAAGATAGTATTGAGCGAAATGTTGGCTAAAAGAAGATTACAATATTCATCGAAAAAGCTTTCGAATTCTGAAGTCGAATATCAAGACATTAAGAACGAAGTGCTAAGACTTCAAAACTCTTTAAATGATTTGAAAAATGAGGCGAAAATATTGAGAAATAAGGCTAAGGCTGAGTCCGGTTTCGATGTGAACACAGATTTATCTGAAGAAATTCGAGTCAAATTTGACGCAATGCCTAATAGTATAGAAGAAATTGATAATAAAATCGGAACTTTAAGACTAAGAATGGAAAGTATATTAGATGCGGACGAATCTGTCAGAGATTCCTATAATAAGCGAAGAAGAGATATTGAAAGGCGTCAAAAAGACCTCAAAATGAGACAAATTGAGCTCAAAGAAAAAGAAACAAAACTTGAAACTATTAAAAATCGATGGCTTCCATCACTCGAAGAATTAATCGATAAAATAAACTCTAATTTTGGCAGATTTATGGCTCGTTTGAATTGTGCCGGAGAAGTGTCTCTTTATAGAGGAAATGATGTAATCACTAATCCGTTTAATTTTAATGAGTTTTACTTTCAATTTGATTCATATTTTTTTCACTTGTTTTTAGGATTCTTACGATGAATACGGAATTTCAATAAAAGTCAAGTTCCGACAAACAGAACAACTCAAAGAATTGACTTCTTTTCATCAAAGCGGTGGAGAGAGAAGTGTTTCTACAATGATATATATGATAGCTCTTCAAGAGTTAACTCAAGTCCCCTTTAGATGTGTCGACGAAATCAATCAAGTAATTTTTTAAATCATTTAATTTCCAAAACTTATAATCAATTTATTTTAGGGAATGGATGAGAACAACGAGAGGAGTGTTTTTGATCTGATTACAGAGACTTCTAGTCGTAATTCTTCGCAGTATTTCTTATTTTCTCCTAAATTATTGTCTGATTTGACATATAATGAGAAAATGAAAATTCACATTATATTCAACGGACCATTTATGGAGTTTGACTGGTCGAGCATTGCTTACGAAAGTGATACCGATACTGATGACGATTAGTTTGCACGAATCAATGCATTAATTCATACATTAAACCTTTCAATATATCATCACTTGAATACGATTTAAAACTGAACTCAATTTCTTAAGTAATAAATTCTTATTTTTCAACTCATAAATATTGAATTCAAACTTTTAAAATACTTTAACTAATTTACTGATAATTAATACCAAAACAATAACTAATAATAGGATTTTTAAGAAAGTTCATAACATTATTAAACTTTTAATTTTTATTTCATTTTAATCTTCGCTTATATTTACAGTCTATGAGCATATCGTAAAAAATATGGTTATCAACAATTTTATAACAATTAATTGAAAGGAATCGTGATTTTTATATTACATTTATATTGAATTAATGAAAGATTAATAGAATAATATCTGTAAATAGCAGTTAAACAGTAAACTACTTTCGAATGATTAAGAATTTGGTTGAAATTTGTACACAAATTGTATTAAAAATATTTTAAGTAAAATAACATAACTATTAATATTTGTTAAATGGATGTCAAATTAATCAAAATAAGGCATCGAAAGGGTTGAAGGTTTAGTTGTAATCAATTACTAAACTTTAGTTCATTTTAATGTTTAGGATAAAAGGTTAGAAGAAAGCAATTTTTTGCAAATATTTTCTACTCTTTTATAAATTGATTCTTCTTTAGAGGCGATATTATTCGATATAAATTCATCGATAAGTTTCCAACTTTTTATTAAATCTTTATGCTTTGTTGCTTTAGTTGATAGGCATTTGATAAGACCTTTGACGCAAAAACTTATTCTGGCCTCAAATAATTGAAGCAAATTTTCGATTTCCAACTTTTCATCGTTTGATTCACAGTCACTGAATTCAACATCAGTTATGATTAACATAATTGTGATTATCTGATGGAGTGCTTTGATTTTGGAACTGAAACCATTAAGTGATGTCAAATTGCGTTCATGTAATCCTATTTGTTCTAAAGTGACGCGAAGCAATTCTGCCTTATTATTCAGCTTTTTAAACATTAGACGAGACTTTTCATAATAATCATTCGCTAAATTATAAACTTTTTTCCTTCTTTCACTTTCTTCGCTCTAAACAATAATTAAATATTTGATGAGTTTGTAATTAATGAATATTTGAATTAAAGTATTTGAAAGCATTAAAAAAATTCTTAATACCATATTTCTATATGAGTTGTGATAAAGTGAAGCCATTCGATGACTTATGGATGCGATTCTGTATTGATATAACACAAGTCTAGAAGTACTCCATTTTTCAGCGTTTTCGCAGATATCCAACGCTTGACTAAAATATTTAGCGATTTCTTTTTCAACCACTTCGTAAGCAGAGGTCGAAAGTGGAGCGAATTCTTGCATAAGGCAACCAATCGAATAGAGAGTTGTGCATAACTCCCAATTAATGTTATCCCACGCAGCCATAAATTTGGTCTCGCCTTCGACTCCAAGTTCTTTGAGCGCCAGATTATAGTATTCAATAGCTTTTAAGTAGAAATGCTTTTCTTTCGATGAAAATTCATTCGAAGAATTACTTTCTCTAAAATGTGGCGCAAAAATATGAGCACAGGTTCGCATTAAACGTCCCGTATTTGAGAGCATTAGAGAAGTATTTTCTTTGTCTTCAACTTTTCTAAATAATTGGACGGCATTTTCAAAGTAAAAAAGACTTTTCTTTGTCAGAGAATCTAATTTATTGATTTGACTTTCATCAAAAGAACTAATTTTATTGAAATGATCTAATGATTGAGACATATAATAGTTCGCGAGTTCGTTAGAAATATATCCCAATCTTTTATCAAGTCTTTCAATTAAAGTGTTTTCTGGTTTTATTTTATTCGAATTTTTGCTTTCTTTTAATTGAAACAACGCTTCTTCATAACAACGATAACACAATTTAAGTCTTTCTTCACCACTATTCTCACTCGTAATGATTGGATTATAAGCCCAACGATATTCTTCTTTCATTTCGATTTCTGATAATTTTTCTAAAAGTTCAATAAGTTCTGAATCAAAAGAATCGTTATAACTGTTATCAGAATCACAATCAAATTCATGACTAGGATTTGTATTATAGATCTTAACGTGAATATCACCACATAATGCAAGTAAACAAGCGATCGGTTCCTTAAGATAAGTGCATTGACCGCTTCTTTCCATTAGAATGAGAGCGATTTCATAACACATTATTCCCATTCTTATGTGTTTCAAAGCTCTAAAACAATTTCCTTTAGTGTTCGACAGTTCAGCTAATACGCAATGGACTTGAGCTCCTTTTTGCAGAAGACATACTTCGAGACAAGTTTTCCAGTTAGGAATCGTTTCTATCTTTGGAGTCATTTCTTTTCCTGAATTGTCTTTAGATTGACTCACATTTGAGTTCAAAGATGAATAATGCAAAGGAATGGCTTTATAAGGATTTGCCATTTTTTGGGATTCATTCAAATCACAACTTTTGTAAGGAGTTTCGTCATGTTTTCGGATATTTGTATTGATTAATGTCTTGAGTCCTTCGAGAATATGTTTCAATGAGTTATCACATTTGGAATTCCAATCCATTCCATTTTCTTCAATAAATATATTCTTTTGTTTAGTTTTATTTTGTTTATCATATTTTAGTGGCACGTAATAATTAGGAGAACTCAGTTTCTTGACTTCTAAAGTGGGACAATTGTTTTCATCACCCGATTCATTACTTGAAGGAGAATTTCTACCATCAAATTCATCAAAATAGTCCTCTTCTTCATCTTCTGTTTCATTGCTTTTATCATACAATGGCAATAAAGTTGGGTCGATATCATTGGGTACATAAACGTCTGAAAGCAAATAATTGGCTGAAGAAACGATTTGAGAGTGTTTTATAGGGTCGAGTAATGATAAACAGTTAGTCAATAATTTATGAATTTTACAATTAATTGCCGGCGAATGCGATTGATTAGAATCGCGCATATTTTTGGCCACTCTGTATAAAAGCATAGCCACTGGAACAGCGTATGGATTCGAGTCGTCTTCAGACATATAGTCAGCGCATAAAGTGGTCAAATCATAGAGTTTGACGACATCGTCGTGTTTGCCTTTGAAGAGCCAATAAGTGTGACCAGATTTGGTCGCTTTTGACTTTAGAAATGAGAGTATATTTTGTGCGATATTTCGTATGACTTTAGGCGAGAAAAGCGAACTCTTATTCGAAGAGATTTGTGGAATGTCTTCAGTTTTGATGAGTTCATACTTTTGAACGATTCCATCCAAATGATAACACATAACAACTTCGGGTACACTACACATCAAGTTATCCAACCAATAGTCAAGTCCTGTCAACACATTGATCGGTCGTTTCATATCTATTAATCTAAGACTAACTGCCGGATGATTGGCGTCACCAAAGATTGGCATATTTGAAGACACCAACATTCGGATGTCTTCGAAATTCCACAAAACATTACGCAAAAGACCACTGATATGAGAGCCAGACTTGTCTTCAATACAATCCAACTGTTGTTCAACCATTTCAGACATATGACTGTCTTCGTTATAATGATTAAAATAAAACTCTTTTTCTTCGTTACGATTTTTATCATTGTTTTCATTATCAGATTTAGAGCTTCTTTTTGGTGAAAGTGAGAAATTGTCATCACTTGAACTTTTGAGATCGCAATCGTTTTGTTGTATTGAGTGATGCAAAAACTTGCACAACATATTCTTGGACTGAAGATCAGATCTTGTGATCGGCTTTTTCCGTGATATTCGACACTTCGATTTATCCATTCCTTTATTCAATCAAAACATTTAAATAATTAAACAATTGATTTAAAATAAATAAATTAATAATAAAAATTCGAGACAAACCAATCATGTCGTCGATGAACTTTTTAAGCCAAGACCACTGTTTGCCTTCATTTTCAATCAGATGTTTGGTTAAATCGAAATTATCGATTAATAAACTATTTTCTATTCTGTGAACCATTAATGAAATGAGTGTCGAATCGAAAGGCATTAATAATAATTTCTTAATATTTTCCGCGTCTGCGATCACATCAACACTTCCGACACAATCGGGAAATTTGTTGGCCATTCGAAAGGACGACAACATCGAAGAGTCATTCTTTTGCAACGGATAACTCCAGTTGTATTGACCAAATCGACCACAAAGCCAATTGTCAGGCGGTTGGTTTAAGTTTGTCTTAATTGACAACTGATTAAATTTTGACCAATTTATTGAATCGGATTTTATTATTGCGTTCGATTTGATTGATGTCGACATCGGATCCATGTTTTCAATGATTTATTTGAATAAAACTTTGTATTTAATTGCATTCATTAGTCATGTGTTTATAGTTTTGTTGTTCAATATATCTATTTATGGTTTCGTCATTCAATCTCTAGAAATGTCTAGAAAAATGTGCATTCAATGCAATATAATTGACTCGAGCGCTACACTAACTCTGTTTGGTATCAATATATGAGTTTTGAAATATTGCCGCAACAGCGCATTCGTCATGAATCACGAATAACTTTCATTAATGAGAATCTTTTTT
>JAQIWZ010000770.1:0-15902 GCA_034697245.1 Malaconothrus monodactylus | reverse complement strand
CAGAAACAGAAGTTTAGATTATCTTATTTTTATTCTCACTGAATATAAAATTATTGGAGACTCTCAAATGTTGATTGAGATATCATTTATACGACAGATTTAGGATTCGTGCCCTACATTCAACAATAATTTAAACAAAAGTAAAGAAATTTAAGTAATTAAGTGATTATTGCGTCGGTGCGCAAAAAAATTTATATAAATGTATTATAAACTAATGTACTTTTAGATCTAATGATTTCGAAGAAATTTTCGCGTGACTTCTAATCATAAATTTTACTTTAAAAGACTATTACAAGTAAACAAATGTAAAATCCATAATCTTTAATGTCTTGAGCGAAAAAATGGAAAATTATTGATGTGTCAAAACATAATTATAGACTCAAATTGAAATTAATTGGATCTTTGGCTAAATAAAAAATGTTATTATTAAATTGGGTTAAACTTCAACTATTTTACGCCAAAGAAAACCTGTACTTTAGATATAAGGCCGAAATGTTTTTAAATTAAATTTATGAAAAATTTGTTATTCTTTTTACTGTTATCAGGAAAAAACCTTCACTTATTAATGAGTTGAAACTTCAACAAAAATATTGTTAAGATTTATTAGAAAACGTGCAAATGTTATATGTTTTGTGTCACATCAAATTGTTGCCAACGTATTGGTTGTATTGGTCGTAATCCTTGCAAAAGTTGGATTTATTAAAAATTTTTGGTAACTCATGAAAAGGTTCAAATTTGTAATGCGAATGAATGAAATAAAACAAATTTGTCAAATATTACAAAATGAATTTTATTTGGAAACTGCAGACTTATATTTATGATACAATGATTTCATTTACAATATGCAAAAAGAGTTAAAAAGTACACCAGTTATGAAATAAAAGATAGATTTATGAAATACATTATAATAGCTCTGATTAATAGTATGGCAATTAATGATAAATCAAAGAACTTCTTAGGCTTGAATCGTACGAACAAAAGTGAAATAATTTCATAAATTACTAATAATTGTTAATTACATAACACATTAATTAAATGCAATCATTGTTTTTGTCTTTAAAATGAAGGCAAATATAAATCTTATGTCTTTTTTTTCAAAAAAGATACCATTAATTAATTATATGAAAAATAGTTTGGATACTAAATAATCAAATTATGTGAAAACAATGTGTTAACAAAATTATTTTCGCCAAACAACACACGCACACAATTAAGTTTAACTTTAAGACAGTTTTGAAAACTTTTGAAAAAAAAAGTTCCAAAAATTTTATTTCGAACTAAACAATAAGTTAGAAAAACTGATTACATAATAATAATGACTGAATAAAGTAAACCAAACTATTTTGCTTATAAGCACTTCTTATAAAAGTGTGATCACCGGGCAATACATTTCGATTCGATTTATTGCCATTCAATTATGATTTTAATAATAAAACTGATGTGCCTTTAAATTGATTTACAACAAACCAAATCATATAATCTTTGTTTGACTCTTAAAATTTGTTTTGGCTTTTGAGCAGCAATTCAAAAATGACCTAATCTTTAAACATATATTCAATATATATCTTACAAAACCCGCATTCAATGACTCGAAGCCAAAAGAAAAAACTTTAACAATAATTGCAGTCACTGTAAAAAAAACGTTATTTCATTACTTTACAGATCACTTTATAAGTAATCATCACATAATTAAATGTATTGATGAAAACTTATGACAAATCTCAACAATATAATCAATTGAATATTTAAAACTCTTTTCATTTCCCTAATTAATAGTTAGTAAACTTGAAATAGTTGTATACATTCCTAAATCCATTTTAGGCACTCATTCATTTGTTATACAATAGTTATAATTTTAATTTCAAAACAATCATAAAAAGACTTATTTTAAGCATTCATTAAACGTGCGATTATTGACAATAACTTATAATAATAGCAATAATATGATAATTATTATTACAAAGCCTTATATAATGCTTTTTTGGTATGACTTTTGAAAATTACAATTAATTAATTGTCAGACATTTCAAACATAACTACCTGTGATCGCAATAAAAAAGTGCAGAACATTATAATTTCTAAAATATACAACTCTTAGTATAGTTTTATTTTTAAGATTAACTCAAAAATAGGTACAACTTTTTTAAATTTTAAATTATTTTCGCGTATTTTCTTTTTATACCGATTATAATCAATTGTTTGTTAGCTTTAAATTTTGAGGTCTTTTTTTCAAAATGTTAATGAAGATTTAATTTTAACGATAAAGTACCGCATCTTTTCTTTTAATTCACTTGAAAACAAAAAAAATATTTAAACATCAATTAATAACTCAAAGTGTAGGGACAATATTGAAGGTATTGATTAAAATGAGTCCTAAATCTAATTGTCAACAATTAACAAATTAACTATAGAGCCAATAAAAATAGCAATGAATTTATGTGCGCTTCACATCATTTAAAGGAATTTGAATGATTAGTAAAACAAGAATTAAAAGCAAATAACGAAACAAAAACATAAACTGCGAAAATGAAAAGAACTAAAATCACAAGACATTATGAAATAATGGCTAAAATGAGTTTTATAAAGAGAAACAATGAATATATTTATATTTATGTAAATATTTAATAAAACAATGATTTCTTTTCTTATCGATAAGAAACAAAAATTATGAAAAGTGAGGTTTGTTTTCAATAGTATTTAGTAAATAATGAAATCCTTAATTTGTACTCATGTTTGAAATGATGACTTGAAAATTCAATCGGTTTCACAAACGTTTTTGGTTGGCATTTACTTTTCATAATCATAACTTATGCCAATTTCAATATTTAAATAACAATCTCTCGATTCAGATTATGATATTTTAATGGCACTAAAGAGAGGTGAAAATCAATATTGAGCTGGAGTTGAATCTGTTTTTGGAGCCATTATTAAATGCCGACAACACTGCGATTGCGGCATATTTTAATATTTCTATTTATAAGTTTATATATAATTATTATATATATATTTAATGAACACAATTAATTTTTGGATCCGCCATAAGAGGCGATGAGTTGGGCTCACGTTTGATCAAAGTCGGTGAGCACGAGTCCACTGGCATAAGAGTCAGTGGCGAATTGGCGATCGCGCCCACACTCGGTTTCGCTAATTCATTGGATTGTCTGCCACTAAATATTAAACTTGTTTTATAGCTTTCATTTGATCTTCTGTTTGCTTGGATTCCGTTTAGAATTTTCTTTTTATGTGAAGTATGAATTAAATTAGGCGGCGCTTCAATATTTCCTAATTTATTAATTATGTTTTCCACTTCAGAAATTATTTTGAACTTCAATTCTTGACTTAATTTGTGTTCGTCTAAAATAAGTTCAAGATTACTAAAAATTTTCATCGATTTAGCCTTTGCTGAAGCGTTTTCCTCATCTATTTTGATAAAAAAAAAGATTTAAAAAATATAAAAAATAAAACTCTGATATAAGTATAACATTAAAAGCAACGAAATGAAGGTCTAATAGAATCGTTAATCACCTGAAAGATTACTGTTTTCCGATGAAAAAGTATTGGTAGAGCTGAAGGAGTCGTCGTCGTAAAGATTTCTGTCTTTACTTTTACTAGTCTTAAGCTTATCGCTTGGCTTCAATACCTTTTGCGCAATAGAAGTCGTTGTATTATGAGATGTTTGCGGCGCCAAACAAACATTGGGCTCAATATATTGATCCAGACTATAGAGAGAGCGAAGGAAAGAGAAAAAAAAATAAGAATTAGTGATAACTCTTAAAATAAAGTTTTGGCTAAACATACCGTTTAGATGCAATTTTTTCAGGATTTTGCAATAGAGGCGGTTCACAAGTAAGTTTATGTGTTTGCAAATTGCTATTAAATCCTTGAGGCATCACTTGCGATATATTCTGCGATAAATATTTACCATTGCCTACAGACGTATTTGGTGACCATGGCTTGAATGCTGATAATCTCGCCGCTAATGTCGAGGCATTATTAGAAGACGCACCTGAAGCTAGTGCTGGATTACACCAATACATCAACAACGAGGGATCGGTCGCCCATCCATATGGAGAAAATAAATATGACGGATAAGAGTAAAAACCCGATGGCGAAGACGACTCTTCACATTTTAGGCGTTTTATTGGATCACAAACTTGATTATCATCTCTCGAACCAACCTTTTTATAAATATATAAAACACTAAATAAACTTATGATACTTTTGAAACATATATAACAATTCTAATGATGTTTACTAATGGCAAAGCGCTATTTAATCTTTATATAATTCTTAATGAGTATCATTTTCGACGCTATCATTTTGCATAATGGCTGATACCATTAGATAAATGTCCACAAGTTTTAAATATTACTATACTTATGCTACAAATGATGTCTCAACAATTTTATCATTATATTGGCCTCAATACTAAAAAATGATTGTCAATAATTGATGAGTCGTTTATATAGCAATATTTTTATATAACTATATGTTTATATAGTAATAACAAGGATTTATTTTTAAATTTTTATAATGACTCGAAACAAGTAAAAGATCGGGCGACTTATTTAGGATTACACAAATTTTAATCAAACTTATGTTTTGCTCAATTTGAATGAAATTTTAAATTTAAAAAATGCTAAAAAGAGACTCCCTTTTAAATGAGTTTCTGGCTTTCTCTTTAAATTTAACATTTTTCAAATCATTACTCCCTTCAAAGCTTAAGAATCTAAATAAGTAAGACTTGACATGACTGAGAAAATTAATGAAAATATGTTATAAATAAACGAAAGTAAGAGATAAACCGTTGTACAGTTTATTGTATGAGTAAATACTCTTTTAGAAAATTTTAAAATTCCACAAGTAATCCTTTCATTAAGACTCTCAACTTATTCATACAATGAATTTGTTTATAAGACCGAAAAATTTAAGATCAATTAAAAGTAATTTGGAATTTAATGACTGACTTGATTTACATCTATAAGACTCGTATTAAAATGTTTGACTGACACGCATTTATAGGATTATTAACGATTTCAAAACACAAACAAATGTCGTCAAAATTATGTTTCAATGAAATTGAATTAATGGTATCAAAACAGTGATAAAGTATATCAATTACATGAATTAATTTAATTCAAACATTGAATATCTTATAATACATTCAACTGAATGCCAATTTTCATGTTTCCGGATTGATAAGAATTATTTTTACTGATTATATCAAAATAACTGTCCATTCAATAGTTTCAGTGAAAGAGTTATCATTCGTTTAAACCATTTTCATAATCAAATTTAATGTAAATAATAAGGATTTAATTGAAATTTATTATAATTGTTTTGATTTAAAGAGAATTTTAGAAGTAAAGGATAATTTTCGATTTAAATCGCGATTCTATTCTTTGAAATATATGAATCTTCAAAAAATAATTTTATTTTATTTATTTTTAGTAAGCATTGAGACTCATCTCAAGAAAATATAAATTTTATTCTTAATTATAGCTCATTAGAATCAAATGACTGAAAAGCTGTCGTGCATTACAATTGAACTCGTATTAATATTAGAAAAATATAAGTTTAGTTTGAGAGAAATTACTTGAATTTAAGAAAGATATATATTTTTGAAAATTAAGTTTAAAATTAAAAATGCATAATAAGTACTGGTATAATGAAATATTGATGAAATATTGGCCAACATTTAGAATTACCCCCTATTGTATATTATCATTATTTATAATGGTTTAAGAAACCAATTCGACACTAAAGCGTCTGTTTATGTGAATTTAATCTTATGGTTTGATTTGAAAAACTTAAACCCAACTCATTTATATTATTGTTATTTATTTTTTGAAATTAAATTTTAAAAATATCACGATTTCTAAATATTCACAGAACTTTATTGCTAATAAATTTTAGTGAAAAATTGCAACCCTTTAAAGTTTATCGGAAATAATTTTTGAAGATAAAAAAAAGCTGAATATTTGAAAATTTCTAGTACTAAAGTTAGGTCATACTGTCGATGATTATTCTAATTCGTACATAATCAATAAAATATCAGACTATATGTCTATTTAAAGAAATATTGGGAGGCAATCAATCCTTGCCCAAAATGAATACCATTGAAATGGGTTTAAAATTGATTTTAGTGGAAAAACTAGAGAGTTTATTGAATAATTAGTGGCTGAGTTAAGCTCGTCATTGGGTATAACATAATTTGTAAATCCTCTATTGGGTCGCAAACAAGAGTTTGAGGATCTTTGCACTAATCTATGAGATAAATGTTGGTAAGGGTTCCACAACCGAAAACTTATTGATGCATAAGTCTGTTGTAATTCACTCATCAGTCTTTAGTTAAAAAAAAAATGCAGAAAAGCCGTGCATTTTATGGGTGAAAAATGCCATATGGCTGGAGGGAAGGCCGTTCACCTAAACACTTAAGGAATAGCTCGTGAATCTATGGCTGAGATATACAAAACATCTAATCGCTGCCAACACCAAACAGGTATTCCTGGGAGAAAGAATGCTTCAAAATATAAATTTAAAAGTGTAGCGACCTTACAGTCAGACTATAGTCGCCCTCATTTTACACCTTAAATATTTTTTTAATAGTTCTAAATAATCATCAAATTATAGTATGATTTTATTTGAAAACTGTTGCTATAATTTTCATCAAAATGGGTTCCTCAATATTACTTCGGGTTTTAAACTCAATTCTAACTATAATTTTGATTATAAGTCAATAGAGATTTCGAGATATGTTTGTTATATATCATCAAAAAAATTCATTTTCTCTAATTCAGACATATTTACTTATTGAACAATTTGAATGAAAAAAGACATAATTCATGTCTAAAAATTCAATTAAATTCTCAAGTTTTTTCTCGAGTAACTTATAGTTTAAGAATTGAAAGAAAATTAAGTACAACGAAAAAATCAATAATGCGTTAGATTTGCGTTGAATTACCGGTATATCGATCGAAATTAACAAAAATGAAAAAAAATAATAATTTCTGTTCGACAGTTTCTGTAAAATATTTAAATTCGAAAGAATATTCAGAATTTAAGATAATCTAAAGTGAATAATTTCAATATTTTGGAAATTTGAGTGAATCTAAAGATAAAGTAGAGGAACAAAATCAAAATGGGAGGTAAAAAAATTAAATATTAAATAATATTCTATAACAAAAATAGAGATAAAATAATTTTAGACATGAAGTTTATACACATAAAAAAGACTCAATTGTCTGCAAAAACATGAAACGATAATTCTGTCATTAACAAAAGATAAGAGCCAAAAGAATGATTAACAAAACAATTAGACGCTTGGATGGCATCCAGTTCTATAATATTTTGGTTATAAAAAGCCAATTTTCAAGAGGTTTTGTGCGATTGAATTATAATTTTAAATTATATTTTTTGTGAACTATTGTCACAAAACTTCTAAATTACGTTAATTTTGACAACCATTCAAATCGAAAGCTCAACTAATTTTTAGAATTGAAAATTTGTCTTATGTTAGCGTTAGAATCACACGAGAGACTAATTCAGATTTATTCATCCAAAACAATTTAAAGACTATTTTTGAAATTCAAAAATTAAATGATAAGATGTGATCGGGTTTTTAAGACATATAATAAATTAAAAATATATCTAATAATACTGTAATTATCATTTTCAAAGCTTAAAAACTTGATAATAAACAAAAGCAATTCATTTGCATGTAATGTAAATAATAAATTGGCTTTCGATATATTTGACTTGTTTAAAAAAAATAGATTAGGTTTAGTGTGAATCATATGATTCCATACTCTATTAATTTCCACTTAAGAAACTCATAGTAATCAAAAGCTATAAAAAACTAGTTTTTTGTTCGCATCAAATAATGCAGTTTTTTGCGTATAAAAAGGTCAACAAAATGCATAAACAAATTAATAAAGTAATCGACAAATTTATAGTTGAAATGTCTCAAATTTGACATTTAAATCATCGATATCTATATCAATAATGAATTGCAATTTTAAACTAAAAAATTGAATGGTTTACAATATAACGCAACAATAAAAATAGTCTTTTGATTACTTCAAATAAAGGCTATTATGAATGAAAAAAAAATATTTCTTCAATTAACTGTTTGGCAATAAAATGAGAAAAAGAATCACTGGACCAAATGATAAACCTTCGAGTAGAAGAACACTTACGAGAGCCATTTTAAAAAAGAGAATTAAATGAGATTATTGGAAATGTGAAAGAGTGTAGATCTTAAAGATCTTAAAATACTCGTGAAATAGCGCTCAAACTTAAAAGCGTTTCACTGCTTACTATCCCTCGTCTGACAGGTGAAAGAGTTGCACGCATTTTAAGACTCGAATAAGGAAATATTTGTGTCAAGGACATTATCTGCTTATTCAACTTTTTACTTCATTCCAATCAATCAGAACGTTTCAAATTCCTGTCAATTTTCACTGTGATTGTTAAGAAATATTTGGAGTTAAATTGCAAAAGACATCATTAATTAAGTTGTCTTTAGTCTAACACAGAGAAGAAATTAGTTTTAATGTTTAGAATTCCTTTTTTTAGGTCATGAAAACCTAAAATCTGTTCCAGAAAGAAAAGAATGAGAGGAGAGAGGAGAGCGAGAGAGAGAGAGAGAGCGCGAGAGAGAGAAGGAGGGAGAGAGAGAGAGGGGGAGGAGAAGTTTACATTTTGTAGACTTCAAACCTTTCAACAGTTTCTATAAATTATTTGTATTATTTAATCAATATCTAAATGATAGTCAACAAAATTGTGAGTAATATAGAAGAGTTGCTTTCATTTTTATTACGTGGCATTACTTAGAGTTAGGCAAAGATTTGGCGGACCATCAAATAGTATGATGAACTCTAATATTAAATTAAATTTGAAAATTTTCACTTTGTTAATTGAGACCATTCGATGCATAAGCTAATGGTTCGCATACCATATATCGGGAACCGCTGGTTTAGGGCAAAGAGGGTTTAGGGAATGAACTCATTTCCTAGAGTTTCAGCTTTTTAAATATCAAAGCTTTGAGTTCAAGCTTCAAAGCCAAAAGGGTGTATAGAATTGTAAATGAAATTTTACTGACGAGTGAATCGTGAATTTTATTATACACTGTGTTCGTCATCTTCATAGAAAATGGATCAACGGATAGCAATTTTAACAACACTCGACTCGACACATGCGTACAATCCTTAAAAAACTGTAACTCAGTCTAAAATATATTATGGTTTTCGTTTTGAATCCTTGTCTCTATACAAGTCTATACGAAGTTATATTGCATTGAGTTATACACTTAAACAATATTTTCAGACTTAGCAAAAAAATTTTTTTTTGATGACTTTGTGTCGGATAAACAATCAGTATTTGAAAAGATAAGAAAATAAAATACTCTACGATTAGATCCGCAATACATGCAAGGAGTCTTAAAATACGTATATTTGAGAACAATAAAAATTTTCAATTATTTTCATAAATAAAATTGAGTTATAATTGAGTTATCAAAATAAAATTGGGTAAATTGAAAGTAAAAAAATGGAGAGAAAAAAAAGATAGAAAGTTAGGATGATTTAATATTTGAAGTGTTTGAAAAATATGTTGGTAATTAATGTGAAAATATAAAATAAGGATATGAAAAAAGCACATGAATTATTATGTTGTGCCAGACGTTGCCAAGGATTGTATCGCTTCTAATTAATATGAGATATGTATCAAAGAAGTGACATTTTCTTTATCTCATGCCAATGAAAATTATGGAAATGTGACTCTAGCTATTTATGCGTTCTCTATATTTATAATTATTATTGAACTTAAGCTTAAGATATAAATAAGGAGCAAAATAAAGCACAAACTTATGAATTGCTAATGAATGATAAACTGGCAAAAAGACATTAAGTAAACAAAACTTGTTTTAATAGAGAGTCTAGAGCTTAAATTAAGCTAAATTTTGATAAAAACAAAGTTACGAATTCCACTAAATCTAACAAATCACGGAATAATCAGAGACTTTCAATCTTCACAAAGCAATAAAAGTCTGGGTGAAAAAAGTCTAAAATTTTTTTGGGACATAGAAAAAAAAAATTAACAAAATTGAATAGAAAATTGAATTCAATGTTGAAAAAAGTGAAAGTTAAGAATAATGAGATCAATGTTGTCTAATAACTAAGTTATTAATTTAAAATAATATAGTATTAGGAAATAATTGTAACTAAGATATTAGTTTTGAAAGTCAGACAACAGCTGCAAACCTGTACTCTTCATATCAGTCTCCGACTAAAGCATTTAATTTTATTTCGTGGAACTTTAGTCTGTCATTTAATATAAAGCTTAATTATTTATTAGAGATTACAGCAGTTATTTTCGACAGCGATAGTATTATCAATTGAATATAATTCATGACTTTTAATGCGTTCGGTTTTCGAGCTCAAGGTTACAAAACTATATTCAAATTTTTGATACTTTTGATCTTATTTACAATTATATACATTTTAAAAAGGCCAAAATGAGTCAATTTTTATAAATTCAAATTTATATTATTTATATTTTCAAGTTTAATTAAACTCGAATACGAAAAAGTAACAAAACTGCAAATATAAGAATATGGTGAATGAAAATCAACAAATTTGGGTTAATTTTGATTTGAATTTAAATTATTTAATTAGAGTTTAATGATTACCGAAGATTTAGCTAAATAGAAAACCAGTAATTACCAGAAAATATCTGACTAAAGATATTGCCACTAAATACAGCAAACATCGATAATAATGTAGATTATATACCGTTTAGTCGGCTTTCTTTCTCGTAAATTTGAAAACTTGCACAAAATCGTTAAGTAGTTTTTCAAATAAAAAATATCTAAAATACAATTGATTTAGTTTTAGGATCTTATCATTGACGAGAAAAATAATAACCTCACAGAATTTTTTTTTCTCGAAAACCATTTTTTTTTATAATCAGATCAATAATGATTGCGTAATTTTTTACCTAAAGCAATGTTAACATAATTCAAATATCCGTCTTATGTGTAAAGATCGAAAACATATCCATATAAAGGCAGTTCAATTTTAATTATAATGTGCAAAATTTTAGAATTTCAACTCTTTCTTCAGACAAGCATTAATAATGAATTTGCATTAAGAAAAAGAAATTCGAGATCTTTCAGCAAAAGTGAATGAAATGGAGTGAAACTAACGATAGAATACAACGAATGCACAGTTGAAGTGCTTCACAAAAAATAATATCTAAACTCAGGCTTCAATACAATATTATGAAAGAAATGTAAAGAAAAGCGAAAGAATGGGAAAATATTTATTGAGATTTTTTATAGACTGTTTACCTTCAGTTCTATAGCCAATACTTGAGGAAAACTTACGATAGTTTAGGTTAAAGTTCGTGTTGAAAAAAGTCTCAATTGAAATAAAGACGCAATACTTCGTATAGATTTATGAAACGATATATGAATATCAATAACAAATGCAAGTAATAACTAATATATAATTTAAATTATATGGCTTTACATTACGATCAATAATATGAACGTAAAAATATTTTGAAAAAAGAAATTGAAAATTATTATTTTGAGATATTTTTTAAGTTAGAAAAACATTTAAAACTATAAGTTTTAAATAATTAGCGCAAAATATAATGTTGTGATACTTTGAGTACTTTTTACGTAATTTCAAAGATCATAAATATATTTGAAAGTAAATGTTTAATAAATCATTGTCTCTATTCATTAAGTGCAGAGTTTAAGTCAAAAAGTAAATGAAATGGGAAACAGTTTGAGTTCCAGGAAAAGAAGAGACCAGCTGTTGACCAGCCAAAAGAGGTTCCGGGAAAAGGATCAACTGAACAACTGAAGCGAACACAAACCATACGAGGCATAAAAGGCAAAAGAGGGACACGAGGGAAGTGCGGCTAAAGGAGACTCAATCTATTTGAGTGACCATTTCTATAGCATAACTGATACTTTGAGTCTAACAACCGCTCAAAATGATTTACATCGAAAGGAAACGTTAGTCTTCTCTCTGTCTAATGCTTTGAGAGGTGCGGCTATCGGTTATTTTCTGAAAAAATATAGCTGAATGACTTAAATAAAAGAAAAAAAATGAGTTGAAGTTGAGTAGAAGCAGAAGCAGAAGTAGAAGCAGAAGCAGACCGGTCTGTTCCTTGTTCTTTCTCTCTCTCTCCTCGGGTTCAAGACATTAACTTTTTTTTCATTTTCCTTCAAAAGGTTGCGTATTCAACGAAGAAAGGGAAAAATGTTGAGTTCAATGTTAGAGCTGTTTGACAGGAAAAAAAATCATAGCTTCAACTCATCAATGAAAAAATTATGCAACTTTTGCGTGATATGTGAGAAAATGTCGTTTCCAAGTCTTATACTTATATAATAGCTTAGAAATGGTGTAACGTATCCAACATTTAATAATCCCGTCAATGGTGTTATAGGAGTTGTAATAAGAAAAACACAATTATCAAAACCTAAGCTAACTCTGCGACTCAGAACAAAAGCTAAATTAATTAATGTTATGACAAATAAGATTTGAAGTTATGGTCTTAATTGCATAATAATTATTGCAATTGAAAAGAAGAATCCGAAACAGGTTATTTAGTCTCGAAAAAAAGAATGCGTCCAAAAGTCAGCATTCTTATGATAATTACATGTATTTATCCCTCACGACTACTATTTTCTAATGTTAAAGTGTTTTCCTCTAAGGAATAGGAATATGCAAAAAAGACATTAAACCGGCTGTAGCGTAGTGTAGTGTATGACTGAAGGAGTGCTGCACCCCTGGACTGGTGCACTGCCAGGTGGGTCGGGTTGCAGGCAAAAGAAAAGGTTGCAGTTTATAAGACGATTCAAAGGAAACGAGAGGCTCAACCATTGATTTATGAAGCGGATGGCATCGGGTTTAGAGTTATACACAAACCAAAGGCACAAACCAAACGCACAAACCTTCTATTTTTTAGCGCTAACTACTTTTTTTTCACATATATTTCTCGATTATTCTTTACTCACCGGAATTTTCCTCTTAAAATCGAAGCGCGCTTTCATTTCGTTGAGATGTTCTTTGAAATCATTGTTGAAATGTTGATCATTAGGATTATGGTTATTATCTTTGGCAAGTAATAGATATGCTCTCCAATTGCTAGAATCGAAACCCCAATGACACGTCCGATTCTCTTTAGAACGATGAGAATGACAGACAAACTTTTGCGGAGCAAAGAGTCCGTGACATTCAAGACATTCAATGCATGTGGAAAATGGCTGAACATATAGTGAGGGAACATAAAGTCCAGTACATTTACCAAAACATTCGTGATATACTTTAAAAGTGAACAATCTTTTGCCGTTAACACCAGTAAAGTTACTGAACGTAGATTTCGGTGGATTACTGTATAATAAAGCGGCACAAAGTCTTTCTGCGTCAGTCTTAGTAATGAGTCCACAACTGGGCGCAGAGGGCGGTATAATACCAGTAACTTTGAGTACTTCCAACTGATCATTAGTACATCGAGAACAGAATATCTGGAGCTCATCACACACATTATTGATCTGTTGAAGACTAAACTCTCGAAGAACAGTAGTCAAAATCTGAGGCAAACAAAGTCTTTTTTCTCCGCCAACAGTGAAACAAGAAATGGTTTCTCCTTCTAATATAGTTTCTGATCTTTCGCATCGGTTCTGATCGGGAGGTGTAAAGATCGGTGGCTGTTGTATAGGAAACGGCGGCGGAGCTAAAAATGGATCATAAGTGTCACCTTTGGTGCCATTACTATTAGAATTACTACTATTTTTATTTCTATTCATTGACTGAGAAGACTGTGAACACTGTGAGCCAAAGACTCTTCCACTCATTGTTGAACGACTCGACGGATCCGTATTTTTAGATAACAACTTATTTTTATCTAATATGTTAACTGTTGACGACATTTGTGGCGATCCTTTCATTTCGTTACCTGACAGTACTATCGGTGGCGTTGACGTCAGTGGCAATGATGATAAAGGTGACGACACTGAAGATGGCGAGGAAGAAGAAGATACTGATGACGAGACACGAGCCGAGACCCAATCGGGTCCATTCAAACTAGTTGTGGCGCTCGCCTGAAAACTCTTCAACACTTTCTTGAGACGTGGCGTATATACCATTTGTGATCGATCTTGTGATGATTGAGAAGACTGTCTGTCTTGTGATGATTGGGAGGACTGTCTCTCTTGTGATGATTGCGAGGACTGTCTGTCGGCCATAAGTCCACTTTTATTATTAATTGATGTCACTTTTACACTTGTGTTATCCATTTGAATTGTCAATTTTAGTTTTTAATTATCGATTATTTGATTCATTTGTGCGATCATTCACTCAACAATTCACTGTTTAGTTCAACCCATTCTTGCATTCATTACTTTCACATTCATTAGACGTAATTCTATTGATAACTCATTCCTATCTTTACTATTAATTAATCGACTCATTAATTAAATCAAAGTTTATAAAAGTCTAGCGATTGTTGTCTTCAACACAATTGATATCAAAAAATTGAATATCGATTACATTCGTATAGAAAATATTATTAATTAAAGAATGGATTGAAAACAAATTGAAAACAATTAAACCTGAATAATGCGTAAATAATTAAAATCTCTCGAAAAATATACTGAAATAGTGATGAAAAACTACGAACGAAAATAGTGAATAAAATAGTGAAACAACAAACTATGAATTCATATTTGAATACAGTATTAGAGATGAGCGCATATTTGATGCGTTCGTATGTCTGGGCTCTCGTCTTGAGCTATGATATTAGGTTTAGTCAGTTGTGAAGGTTCTCCCCAGAGGTGAGACGTGACGTCATGAGCACAACACTATAGCTGTTCCCGACACGTACCCACTCCTCGACTCTTCGACGCACCACATGAATAGTGAAGATATCGTAAACAAGTGGACAAATAACCCAATTATTTATTTTTTTTAACTTTAATTCACCTCTAATTCAAACTTTATTAATAAATCATTCACTTTTAACTTAAATTCAGTAATTAACCAAATGTTTGAATCACTTTTAAGTTGAATTTGAAATTAATTTTTGTTGCGAAAATAGAAATGTTTATAATAGTTATTTCAGCACAACATCGATATCAGAGTCTAAGTCAGAGTCAGACCACATTACGATAGACGCGTTATTTGAAGCGCAGACGTGAACAACTAGAGATCTCATAGCGACGACTCACACGCACGGCTTCTAGACCTGCATCAGTTATTTCCCTATCCCGTCCCATCCCGTCCCTTTCTCAACCCGATTCTTAGTTGACTGATTATTATTTTCAATTTGAAATATAAATTCACAAAACAATAGTATTAATAAATTTAATTTCAATCATTAAGATTAAAATCTGTGCAAAATTATTAAATTAAACAATTGAGCCGTTACTTAAATATTAGATTCGACTAATTATTCTTAAGATTTGATTTATGAAGTTTAAAAACTAATCAAATATTTACTCATATGTTTCTCAAACGGATTCCCTTTTGTTATTTTAAGAACCGTTCAATTTTGAGATGGACTAAACTTTGTTAAAAACTTGTGAAAGATCTAAAGCTTAAACAATAGATTGAATGAGTAAATCATATAATTTTCAAAATGAGAAATCAATAATATTATAATTTGATAAAATGTGACTCAAATTGAAAGACAACAATTTTTTGTTCTGATTGAAGTGTGATTTTCTTCACGTATTCGTTAATATAAAGTTGTATCTCAAAAATGATAAAAAAATGAAAAAGTAATCGATTTTGGAGAAATACTCGAATTGCCATAATATGTGGTTAGAATGGATGTTGGAGTTGATATGATCTCTAATGTATGAGGCGGTGCAAAACTAGTTCTAT
>JAQIWZ010000769.1:0-15907 GCA_034697245.1 Malaconothrus monodactylus | reverse complement strand
AATAGAAGTTCAATTAAAAATTATTTCCTAACAAATTGATTTATTGAAGTTTCAACTCTTGATAGAAAATTGATGTACAGTTTGTAAAATTTTAATTAATCTTTTATAATAGTTGTTAATAACAAAAGTAATCGATTTAAATAAGCGCTGAAATAAGTTTACAACAAAATACATTTAAAAAAAATACAAAAAGATTAAAATTGAAGTATTATTGAGTGAAATGGGTTGGGTTTTGGAAAGTGGAAAACATAATTATAGTGTATTGTTGAGTCGTATTCACTAAAAATTTGATTATTTATAAAAATAATGAGAATATTTTTCATACTTCAGATTACTTCAAAATTGATATAATTTCTTCTTATAACAGGCACTTTAGAGGAGAGGCTTTCAAAAATAAAAATAAATTTATATACATTCAATTTAAACAACACCATAGCTGTTGATTCTGAGAAATTTTGATCGCTAAACATTTATCACTATAAAAAATGATTTTGAATTTTCAATAGAGAATTTATATTTAATCTAATTAGACATGTAATCAAATTTCCGAAGATATTCTTGAAGTTGTTTAGCGCTGCGTTTTCCACCTTCCAAACCGCGTTTTTATGTGTTGACTCATTAAATTTGACTGTCAAAAACTTTATAACAATTTTAATGAGAAAAATAATTTTTTCCTTTACTTCTTTGCAGGAAACCTGAATATTTCTAATAGAAAGACATGCAATTACTTAAGCTTTTTCTATCGACACCATTAATCCATTATAGTGTCGACATCGAATCTAATTCATGGCACAACTCTTGTTGGATTCAATAATAAGCTTAGATAACCTTAAAACTGTTCAGTTAGTTTTCAGCACTTCAAGTTTGGCCATTAGTTAATTCTAATTTTAACTTTTTTTACTGTTCCCAAAGGAACAAATATAGACTTAATTAAAAGGATTACTCAAACTGGAACTTGTAATGTTATACCTTATATAACAGTCAGTCTCTCTTTTAGCATAAAATTCAATTCCATTGCATTACAAAAAATTGAGAAAACACAGGTTATGGCCATAAAGTAAAATAGGAATAAACTCAAAGATTTTAATATAAAGATTGACTTCAATTTGTAAGATGTACTAAAAAAATGTTCGATGTAAATCGTGTACAGTATAATAGGTTTTAATTTTTATAGATTATTCAGCATTTTTCTAGACTTGTCAAAATAGTGCTCAAAGCTTCTGCCCAAGAGACCAATTTTTGGTGTGAGCTAATTAAAGCTTCTAAGCTATAGAACGCATAAATGAATTTGAAAAATTAATAATAAGACTATTAAAAATGGTATTGAATAATAGCTCATTAAAGCAAAAACTGATTTGCATATTCATATTCATATATCATCGTTATTATTATTCTAAATTAATCTATAGTTTCTTTACTTATCTTCTTTGAAGCTCTGTGTGAGTGCTTCAGAGTTGGGGTGACTGAGTGTTTGTATGTCTTATAAAAGCTAAGATATCAGATATAAACTTATCTAACGATACGAATTAAGAGTAGGAACAATTCTGCTCATAAAAAGATAAGAAGATCAGAAAGCATTAGAGGGAGAATGAAATCCGTTATTATTCTTTCTAAACTAATTAAATTTATTAACCACTGTGTGATAAAACACAGATGAGTCATTCATGAATACTATAGCTTATTATATTGATAGTAACACCAGTTCTATATTATAACATATCGAGTATTACATTAACCCTTACATGTTCTCTTCAGTCCCTTTGGAGTTCTAAACCGAAACCCTCAGGCTATTAGGCATTAAATACTTTCTACTTCTGCTTTGGATAACTAAAGGAATATTCTTAATAAAACTTCTGTCAAAACTTCTTTTTTTAAGAATGAACTCAAATCTGAAAATAAATGAATGAAAGAATATTTGATATACTGAAGGGATTATTCTGATTTTTGAAATTCAAGTTTCTTTCAAGTTTGAACTTCTGAGATTGAACTTCCAAACATTGAATGGAGAAATAATATCAGAGGGATTTTTATTGAAATTTGATAATAACATATAAGCAGCTTATGCATGAAATATAGGGAATATTCTTATGATTCTATGTGCGCATCAATTTGCCAAATGTCAATTTATTTATCAGATCTAAAGTTTGTTTTGCTTATCTTTGAAACCAAACTTATCAAAACACTCCTAAAAAAACTTATATTTTATTAAAGTGCTTATCTTTTTTTTGTCAGTTGTAAATTGGAATAAAATTTAAACAGTTGTACAATATATGAATTGACGAAAAAATATAGGAAAAGTTTATTTATAATTTATAAAGTGAAAGTTAGAGAAAACACGAAATCTAGAATAACACAAATTTTGTGAAGATTTTGTAAATCAAACAACATTTGATAATTATTAATTCAATGCATTTTTGAACAATATAGAAATGATTTCATTTTTAATGGTTTGTCATTTTTATCTGATTTTTGAATAAGCTATCAAAAAATACTTGTATGTTCAGAATCAGTACAAAAGTATCTTTTTTCTTCTGTTTTCTGTTTGTTGTTTGCAAATCATATTTTTCAAAACGAATTTCAATTAACATTTGTAAAATTTGTCTAAAAAACTGATTTTGTATATTTATATGTGAATAATCTATAAGAAGTTTTACTAACATGATTGTTATTTTTCTTAATTAAATCCGGAAAAGAAGAGAAATTTTGAAAAATTAATCAATTCTTAGTAAATAACAATTATTTGAAATTCTAAATAAGGTCTACAATTATTTGAATGAACCGAAAATGACAATAGCTTCAATTAACTGGAAAAATACTTCTATTTCATAGAAAATGTAATGAATTCTTAGTGAATTTTAGAATAAAATTGCTAAAGAAATAGTTTGCTTTTGTTTGAGTGAAAGGCAGAAAAGAGAATGAGGTATTGCTATTGTAAGGTAATACGGATTTCCTCAAGTTGTTGCTTTGAGTCCGTTAACTGCAATAGACAGGAATTAAGTAGAAGTAAGTTTTCTTTAGAGAGCATAGAATTTGATGACATTCGGTTAAATCCATGTTTTTCTCATTCACTTATACTAACTTTATATATAAATCCAAAAAACTTGAAAGAGATGGTTAAATACCCGGAAAGTGCATTTTATTAGAAATGAAAAAAGTAGCGCATAAGCCCTTAAGTATATTGAGAGAAAAGCTTGAGTAGAGGTCAAACAAATCGTTTTTAGTAAAGTCACAATTTTTAAGAATAGAAGATTTGTCACTGAAAGGTATTACAACCATTGAATGATGTAATATTCGCTTTTATATTTGACTGTTAGTGCCATTTGAGGACAAGAGTTTTCAATCAAAACTAGTGAGAAATGGCAAAAAATTTTGTTGAAGAGGACACCTGCAAAGTTCACACACATCATTATATTTTCTGTATTCAGAGAATGAGCAACACATCAAACTTTTTACTATGTTTTCCACTATTAAATGTATTTTTGTCGAAAACCTAAAAATGTCTTTCAGTTTTCCATTAATCGCAAAAATGAATGAAATTTGAAATGTTTTGCGTGAATATAAAGAATATGATTATGCTTTAGAGTTAGTTCACTAAAAAAAAGTTAACGTGACTGTAATAATGAAACTTCAAAATTGCTCATAACTTGAAAAGTTAAGTTACGTGTCATTTAAATAAAGTTAAATCAAATACAAAAGTCTTAACGATAAAAATATTTAAACTCAGGATAAAAATGAACAAACTTTCATTTGACGAATATTAAAAATATTGGAGTTTTCTAAACAAAAATAATCAATTTGTTATTTTTATATAAGAAAAATAAGATAAGATTATTTTCGAATAGAATAGTTGCCAAATTTGTTCAATAAATCATTTCTAATGTTTCCTCAATTATTTGACTTTATTATCTTTCGTTATATTAATTCAATAAAATGTACAAAACAATCACATTAATGTATTTTCCTTTTTCCGCTTATAATTCCGTTTATAAGTAGCAAAAGTGGCAAATCAAAAATGTTAACATTCACTCAAAAACTCATTACATTTAGCTTTTGAAAAAACACGAAAAGTCTGAAGCAAAAGATGTTTCACTATTTAGTCGTTTAGCGAATTTCGAAATGCAATCCAGTAATTAAAAGCTATTTAAAGGAAAATAAAGAGAAACATAGACTATGATTATTACGATTATTATGAATATAACATTATGAAAGATTTATTGCGTGCTCAACACAATATTTCCCAAACAAAACTGGTGAAAAAGGTTTAAGACTTCAAAGTATTATTGCTTTGAATGAGATTCTAAGGTTATTAATATTATTGTTATTCTTAATTCAGTATCTTCTCAGAGAAAGAAAGCTTTAGTAAATAAGCTATTATTTGAACAAATTATCGATTGACTCATTAAAAGCTTAAGTTTTATTACTAAACTTATTATTCCCATTACATAAAAATAACGGTTTTGTTAAATTGTTTTAAAATGATTTTATAGCATCAACTTTTTTATAAACAGAATCTAAAATTTTCAAAAAAGTATCAGAAGTCGAATTAGTTTTTTCCTTTTCAAAAAAATAATTCATTTATAAAACAATAATTGAGGGCTCGAATGCGGAAATTATTCATTTTGAAAACAGTATCTTTTATGATCTCATTGCTTGACTTACACTTTAATTACTGCTATAAAACATTGCGCGATTGTTATTATTCATAATTATTTTTTTTATCTCATTCTTTTTCATGATCACAGAAGTGTTTTCTGAATACGTTATAAGTATTCAATATTTAATTAGAAAAGTTTTGGAAAGAAAAAAATCCTTTAGAGATATCAATTTTAGACCATTTCCTTAATGAACAAAAATGCAATGTATTTGATATAATTTAGAATAAAACAGATCTGTTATCTTGAGATCCAAAGTAAATACAATTCTTCCCATTTTATAGCAACCACTGGAGGCTCTTTTGTATTACATACTTATCCTTTCTCTTGATTGTTGAATATTTATGACTTCTAATAATGAAAGAACACATTCCTTAACTATTTCGATGTATAAATTTTACCCTATCTTCAAATTAAATTAGTTGAGGAAAAAATTGCACTTTTCTGCAAAACACAAAATAGGGAAAAAATTAATTAAAAAATATATAAAGAATTATTGAACTTAATCCATAATCTCAGTTAATATACAGAGAGGAAATATTATCCTTCAAGTCTGAAAATTGATGAGAAAAACATAGAAAATAATAACCAGTTATTAAAGTTATATATTGTGAAAAATAGTTTTTCAAGCTTAGAAACTGAAATCATGCATTTTAGTCTTCATAAGTCAGAAAGTTTAAATGCATGGCACGAAACGAACGTTAAATTTCGAGCTCATGTAAACTTAATATATCAGTCAACGAACGCGCTCGGCTTCGAATTGAAGTACTCTAAAAAAGTGTTTGCTTTATATACACTATTCACAGTTTACAATCTTAGATGTAAAGTATATCCTCTACTTCTAACTTAAGTGGTTTTCAGTCCAAAAGATTTAATGCGTTTGTCTTTCGTGATAATGTTTGGCACAAATTTATAAGTTTAGTACAAAGAAAGTTGACTTATAATAAAAAGTATAATAAAAATGTTAAATTTTAGTATAAAAGTTTTGATTTAAGCGAAAAAGTATACAAATTTTTAACGAAAGAAAAACATTTGGCTATTAAAACTTTCGTCTGCTAATTAAGTTTACTTATTTTAATTAGAGAAATTTCAAATTTTAAATTGAATTTAGATTTATTGTGCAAATAAAGGAATGAATAAATTTCTTGAGATAAGAGTAGAAAATAATGTTTATTTAGTAATATATTTGAATGCGTTCTACTTTGAATTCTTCTTCAAACAAATGTTTTGAATACTAAAAGAGCAATTTTATCACATTAATGAGCTTTAATGCCACTAAATTATAATTCTAATGCTCTTTATTTAGAGAATAAAAGTAAATCAATTTAACGGTCAGATAAACATTGAAACTATTGTATTGATATTTTGGAAAACAAGTGAAACAACAAAATTTTTTATCTAATATTATAATATAGTCTTTTCAATTCAATTGGTTTTATCATTAGCTTATGAATTAAGGCTCTAAAAAGTTATCGTTCGTTAATTTGAAAATACAATTAATCAGATTTGAATTTAATCATTTATATTGACGATAAACTGATGACTTGATCTTAACAATGTTTATCAGACAAAAAATTGATTATTTAATGCTTTGCAATCTATTTCTTTAGTGTTTTGTTTTAAATCATTCGAAAGTTTATTCAAAGCCTTATCTTATTTTATGATTTGAAATCTATTTGATTGCATAAGTGAAGGAAATAATCATTTTAGTTGCAAAACAATGTTAGGACTAAAATTATTTTTAGATATTTTCATAAAAATCATTGCTTAAATTAATCAAAATTAAATTCAATAAAAAATTTCAAATGATTTTATGGCTCAAAACTGATTTTTATAACTTTCATATTTCCAACCCATCTATTGAATGGACTCATTTCACATTAGACACTAATTTGAAACCAATACAAAAATATTGTCTAATTTGAGAAATGAATTCTAAGCAAGAATGAAGAACATATAATAAGCATTTACTAACAAGAAGAGTAAGTTTTACTCTTCATAATCTCTTTCAAGTGTGCCGACATTAAGCCCGTAAGGATGAGGCAAAAAGATTTCTACAGTCACTTCAATGACGCGTCTAATTCTTAATGCTCGCAAATTGTGGTTTGCAATGGTTTTTTTCGAAAATGCTTGTTTTTGTTCTCTAACTTTTATTAATATCGGCAAAAATGACAGAATGAAATTTCGAGAATTTCAGTTGAAAGCAAAGGTTTGGGTTGAATAAAGAAGAAAAAAAATGCAAAAATAATTTTTGACTCCCAAATTAATAAGTTATGACTACATAACCATTTGTAACATATCAATTTTCTGCGAATGGAAAAAACTTTGATGCGTGTATTTATTAAACTCTATCTCTATGGCAACACTGTTCGCGCATTTGACCTGAGATTCAAAGCAAAAGCTCGATTCATTTGCTTACCATACGGTTCAGTATTTACAGTATATGTCTCTGTGTGTGAACTCTATCTTTTTCTCATTGTTGAACCATTTTCTCGATTGTAAACGAAAAATAGTGAGTTTCCAGCGGTTCGTCTTTCTTAAAAGATCGTATGCAAAACTTTCTATTTGACTGTTGAATCTTTTTCAATACACACGACTAAAGAATTTTAATTTGAAGCGAACTTGAATTTTCTTTCGAGATTTTTTGGGTGATATTAAAGTAAAAACAGACTCTTTTGTATGAGTTTCTTTGGATAGAAAATAAAGTTATATTTAACTTACGTATAACTTTTTTTGTCAAACTTGAAAAGACTTTGAACCTTAAGCCCTAAGTTTAATATAAGTTCAAAATGTGGTACAACTTTTATCTAATATTTGCTTAAGTTGTCAGATATTTTTCAGGTAAGAATCAAATAAGTTTCTTTATTTTGTAAATATCACTCTTTCCAATGCGCTCAACCGAAATGCCTCTTTCTTGCATCACACACGTGTCGATCGCAACAATATTTTTCTGAATTGACTCAAAGCTCAAATTAAACTAAAGCATTGAATGCATTGAAATACAGAAATAAATGAAAATATTTATTGTTTTTTTGTATTAATATAATGGTAATTACGCTCAATTTAAATATATAATAAATTATTATTACGACTCTTTCTTATCTTATCTTTGAACTTAAAAAGCACAAAAGAATTCTGTATAAAAAATTGGCTGCGATTACATGAATGCAGAGGCATTTCGATAGGCATTCAATTTAACATTTTCACTTCAGTATACATTAAATGGTTTTTTGCTTATATGATAAATCAACCAGAATCTCGAGATAGCCTTAAGAAATATATTGGTAGCGAAACTGATTGAAACTTGAAGGGAATTTACTGCTATCTTGAATGTCGACTCTTTAGTGAGTCAAATGGTCCGAATAACGGATTTACTATTTCTTTCTTATATGTATTTATACTGAAAAGGCTTCACTATTCCGGAAAAGTTTTTGCTAACTATTGTCCCGAACGCAATAGAAATGCAATATCAATGCAATAGCAATGGCAAAGTCGTAACTTTATCGGAAACTGAAGAAAATAGTCAGATCTCCTTTTATAAAAATAAAGACATGAAACTCAGTCAAGTCGACAAAATTATTGTAATGGTTGGCCTGCCTTTTCACTTGTTCCCGCACTGCATTTTCTTATAGATCAAAGAACACGAAATGGCTGTTGAGTTCAAATAAAAACTCCTGTTAGCCAAACACTGGTCTGCTTATCGTTGCAGTTCGTTTGCAACCAAATGAAAGATTTCGTTAGAGAGACTGAAACACAGACTGAAACACAGATTGAAACTAATATTGTTATGTCGAGTATTAATAATAGAACTGGTAGTAAGAAAAGGGCCATTCTTTTAGATTCCAGACAGGATTTTATAAATAAAATTCAACTTTCGGTTGAGTAGTAAATGGTTTAAAATCACGCTTTAATGGGTTTGACTGTAAAAATATACGACATAATATAGATTTACCCAATTGTCTTCTATGCAAAGATTTGCGAGACTCACAAATTGATTTCTTTTCTTGTTTGTTCCTCGAGGAAAAAATCCTAAAATATCCACTCAAAAAAATAATCTCATTGATGTTTTTATTATGAAAGCCAATGGTATTCCCTTGAGATTGATATAAATGACATCCGAGAAGGAAAAGGACCACTATATCGGCACAAACATCAACGTTTAGACATTACATTTTTGCTTTTATGGTCATTTCATTTCATTAAAGGCTGTGCAGGGGATAACTTAACTTAAAAAGTTATAGACACACGCATTTTTGTTCTCTTTCCGACTCCAATGGAACGCAAGAAATTCATGCAAGTCTTAATCAAAATGTGGAGCAGTGGTAGTAGTGGTAAGGCTTCTCTAAATCATATCATTCATAATACTTGCATCAAATAAGTCAACGGAATAATAGATGAGAGTGTAGTGCAGAAAAACAATATAACATGAATTTAATTTCATTCTAAGAGAAGACATTATAATCTCTAAATGTTATATTAATTCTTGAATCTCTAAATTCTATATCAGATCCAAAAAATATAATTTATCATTGAATAATAGGACCAAAAAGTTAGCAAATTATTGAATGCCTTATTCTTCAAATTTCGTTTAAGAGTTTATTTAAAATTTTACTGATAAAGTGAGAGAATATTTTAAATTCAAAACAGTTATCGATTTTTGCGAATGTTTGAGACATACCTAAAATTCTAGACATAAAGTAATGAACTAAAGGAAAAAATATAGTATTAAATTAGAAATACTTTATATAAGTATTTTTATTGTGAAACGAGTGTTCACAACACAACCCAATCGACTTGAATCATACCTAATATGCAGTGCAGCGCTTGTATAATGTAATAAATATGAGAAACTAAAGAGATAAAGTTAGACATGAGATAGAAGCAGACATGTGGGAGTTTGTGCTCACGTACAACTACTAGAGTGTTATGTATGTAAAAATGAGCACTTCTTACCAATCAATGGCAGGCAAAGATCAATAGTGACACTACACTATAGTCAAAACAAAAGCTAAATTTCAATGTTTGAATGGCGACATTTGTGCGAATAGTTATCGCTCGCAACAATACTTTGGAAACTAATGCTTATATTTTATGCAAGTTGTGAGTTATTAAATGGAAGACATTAGTGTTGTGCGAATAGCGATAATCAAAAAAAGTATACTTTATGAATACAATAATTTTTGTACGCATATAAAAAAAAGGAACTCAAATGTTTAAAGAAAAAATCCATTTGCATCATATTTATTATACTATTGAATAACTTCTAACTTTCTAAAGTTGATATAAAATAAATTCAGTTTCAAAACTACAACAAAATGTTGGATTTATATGCACTTTGAACTCAATAATTTTATTTCAAATCTTGTGCTCAAATAGTATTTGAGGCAAATTGAAATTTTCATTTCATTGAGCATTACTGTTGAGTGAAGTTATTCTTGTATTTGGCTTTTGCTCGATTGGAAAACAGAAGAACGCATTCCTTTTTAATCATATTGTATTATACTTTCAATAAAATTATTTCAATGTTGTGAAAGAAAATAAAGCTGAATAAAGTAATGTTCTTTGACTACTGTACATAAAAAAGAATGCCAGAGCCCCCGAACACTGCACTAAACTAAAGTCTTATCTCTCACGAACATACTTTAGTCCTAATATTTTCCTTACCGAACATGTGTGGCAGCAAAAAGAAAATCATATTAACTTAGATAGGATTCTATAAGTTAGTAAACTTGCAAAAAGTAACACATGAAATATTTCAAAGTCGACGCTAATAAATATCGCGGTTCTACAAAATGCAAACTTTGTCAAGACTTTATGAAATCAAATAAAAATATAAAAATGGTTCGATCCGTTTCTAAGCGTTTCTTTGAAAGTCGTTAAGCCATATAACCAGAAAAAATATATAAATAAGAAAAATAGTGAGCAGGGTTTCAGTTGCAACCTATGCAAAGCTAGTGAAAGACGCCCTAATGATTCTCTTTTTGGAGAAAAACTAGACATATCTTTTTGATATTCGTTTTTTGCGTGCGAAAGGAAACCATCAGAAATGAACGTTTCCTTTCTATTGTTGAAATCGATAGTTAGAATGTGATGCTATGTTAAATATACAGAAAATAAGTTATATATTACGCAATGATATTACTATACCCTTATTCCCTTTCGCATAATATGATGAAACGAAACAAATTTGCTTAAAAGGCGAATCGTTACAGAATTGAAGGTAGAAATACTACTACTCTATAGTTATTATTTTAAGGGCATAGACTTATTCAATAGAATAAACTCAATAAATACATTAGTTATATCATATGACAATATGGCTTATGTTTGTTATTTCCATTTCAATCATTTTTTCTTATGCTAAACATCAATTTCTCTTAACAAATACGTGGCTGAAAAACTCAAAAGTGATCAAATTAAAAATAATAATAACTAAATGTCTCAATCATAAAGGAATAGTTTTCTACAAAATATGTAAACTATGATTAATTTTATTCTAACGATGACCTATTGTTAGGCAAATAAAAATGCGAAGATTTCTATAAAAAATATTATACAATAAGCAATTCCTCCATTAAACTAATATATTGTTACCAAATTTGAACCTTTTTTAGTTATTAGTATCTGAAGAAAAAAAGAGTAGCAATTTTTTGCGCAATACATTATTATTTAAACTTTTTTTCAAAGAAGGCATTATTATAACAAGTGTAAAAGTGACACTTTTTGTAGGATTAAGACATAATAAAAGTCAAGTATATGCACTTTTCTAGTTCTTATTTTGCTGCTTCTCTCTAAATGAATCTCAAGAGAAAATTCTCATCCATTCTCTTTTGTAAATTTGTGGAGCACTGGAACTAAGACAACATGTGTTCATTCTATTATATTAGAATAGGTATAGCTGTGCCATTCATTCAGTAGCTATATGATACTCATATTTCCTCCAAAAGGTAACCCAGCGATGCAGACATTACATAATTCAATGCTCTCGGCTCTCATTAGTGAACGCTCTGTTTTAATTATATTCACTAAAGGCACAATTTGATATAAGAGAAGCGAATGGAATATATCATTGAATTGCAGTTACGAAATACGCTCAAAAAAGTCTCCTTTTGTGTACATATGAGAAAGCTTTTGATAATAGCCTCTTTTGTTGGTTTGTATAACTTTTACTGAGAGTTAAGTTTTGTGCACAATCAGCACTTATTCAGTCAGAATATTTTAACGAAAGTTAGTCTTTCTATTTTCAAGATATTCAAAATTCAAACTATTCTTATTTTTAAAAAACAAAAAACAATGAATAAAAACTCATTCTTGCATTCTATCGAAATATCCTGTTTATTATTTCACTATTTGTGGTAATTTTGTGTTTTCTATTGATCGAATTCCGTAGAGATTATATTCAAGCTTTCGAATTAGTGTACATTTGCTTTCGGTTCACCGAATTTTGTTAATTAGAAATCAAATTACAAGATATAAATATGAATGAACTAAATAAATATCAGTATTTTAGGATTTATTTTGAAACTATACTCTTTTAAATCTAATTTAAATGCATATAATTTAAACTCATTAATTAGTACTTCCGTAATAAGTAATGAAACCTCTTCTAAAGTTCAAGAATAATTTGTTAATAATTGTTGAGAACTAATTAAACTTTTTTGAAAAAGAAAAATATTAAATCAAATAAATATTCTATTGGAAAAATTTTGCCATAAGATAATGTGATCCTATACTTCATAAACTAACTTTAGGAAATCCAATGTTGAAATAATCAACAAAATAATGTTAAACATAAAATTAAACATTTTGTCTCAAATTCCAGCGAATAGAGCGGTTGTTGCGTAAACTTGAAAAGCAAGTCTATGAACTTGTTTATGTGAAACTGTCATTTGCAGTTGTGTTGAGTTATGCAAATTATTTTATAACTTATTAGATATAACAGTTTGGATTACTTGCTATTAAACAATCGAATGTTTCTACTCTTGTTTGAAATAACTATAGAATTTTGTTAGCGATATATTATAATTATTATTATTACTTAATCGCTTATTAATGTGAAAATAATTTAAGATAAACATAGCATTACTTTGTTTGTATACATTAGTAATATTGCTTTTATGATACAAATTAATTAGAGAATATTTGTATTTAATTTTTTGAGGGCAAGTCATATCTTCGACAAATTAGAGTTTGTTTAGGTATTCAATAATATATGAAGTAATGGCAGGAAACGTCTATTCATATGCATGTCTTTTCATAAAAAGCAGGTAAAATATGAATAAGAGTGAAGTAACTCAACTCAAAGTCAAAAACAGTTTTCATTTGGTTGTCAGTGGCAAAAATCGATTCTTTTCGCTTTATTCTCTCCCAAATAAATGCGGGCAAACTATATATAACTTATACGTTTAGTATATAAGGTATATGTATATTCACTAATGCAGAAAACCCTACCAGAAGGCATAGTGGCTGTTACAGCACACCCTCAATGCTCTTATGGGCAAAATTGGAACAAGGATTGGAACACATACTGTATAAATTTTACGTAACTTCCATACAGTACATACTTGTGAAAAATGAGTATCATATAAGTTGTATAATACAGAATATTCAATTTTATAATCAAACTTTTAAGAGATTTTTCGGAAATAAATATTTTAAATAAAATCGAGGAAAAGAAATTTATACTCGAAGTTTTTTCCATATAGTTTGAATTGATGTGTTTATGAACTATTTTCGAGTTTACGATTCAATTTAATGAGAAAATTTAATGAGTTTATATAAATCAAAAGCATATGATAAGATCCCTAAATATTTTACAACAAACTTACAAAAACAATTTCAATTTGGTATTAGATATCATTCTTTTAGTCTCTAGAATTAAATTTGAAAAATTTTTTATTCAGAAAAATAATCATTTGAGAAAAAAAATAATTTCTTACTATAAATTTAATTCAAAAAACTTCGGAAGATTCCGAAAAATCCTGATTTTGTGATAATATGAGTAAAGCAAACAATTCCAATGGAATTCCATTGTATAAGTAGATAGAAAATAGCAAAAGTCTTAAAGAATATAATGGAATGTTTTACATCAAACTATTCTCAGACAAAAAGAGAAAGGAATAAAAAAATTAATTGATTTCATTTCTGGAAAAAGACGCTAATTTTTCATAGCGTTCTTTTCTGGGAAAAAGTTTGTTGTGCGCGCACACACTTTAAAGTTGTTTGGAATTAAGCATTTTTTCATTGACTTATCTCAACTAAATTTCATCGAAGCAATCATTCAGAGGTTAATAATAGGTAACCAATTTTCATGACCTGACTCTTACGGTAAACCAAACTCACAAAAGGCTATGAATTATGCATCGATTGAGTCTTAAAGAGTGGCAGCTCTTACTAACGGATAGTAAGTCAAACATATTGAAGAAAGAAAGAAAAGGCATATAATTCTGTTCTTCCATTATATAATCGCAGAGAAAGTGAAATGAGGGCTCATTTAAACAAAAAATAAATAAAGAGTACTTAAAGTAATAACAAAAGTAAACGCTTAATGTGTGCAATACATTGAATGCATTGCATGTTTAAAAAGCCAATCATTAATCTTATGGATAAAGCACTTAAACTAATTCTTCGCTTAACAATTGTCCAAAACCTTGAATAATGAAACACTATTTGTTAAACCTTTTTATCTTTAAAAGTTTTGCATTAATATTATTATTTTTAAAAAGTAGAGTATAGTTAGATTTAAGTTATATTCACTTTATTTGATTTTGTGCCATAAATCGCGTGCAAACGGATTAAATGGATAACGGATGCGAAAAGCAAAGGAAGTGTAATATCTATTCTCATAGAATTCATTGTGATTAGCATTTCAGATGTGAAGGGGAGTTAAGACATTATACATAAAAATATATAAGAATTGCTTATATAAGTTTTGTGATCTTTTCTGGATTGTGATCTCAGCAGTCATGAAAAGCCTGGAAGGCGTCTCAGTGTGTCTCAGTTGGAGGCTCTAAGACTCTGAACAGGAATTCAAGGAAGCGTTAAATTGCTTGTGGTTCGCATCACTGAATTACAGATATGAAATGAATACACAACTAAATGCAAAGCCATCTCAACGCTATTTTTCTTAGCAAAGAGAAAGACAAACGCAGCCAATTATACATTTTCTTTCACTAAATGAGATCCGTTCTTGAGATTAAGTGCATTATTAATCTTTAGGGCTGATAGAGATCTAGCAATATGTTAGAGACACTCTCTTCGAGATAAAGATACTTTTGGCTTATAATATAATTTAATTCGATAATAAATTTGAGTCAACTTTTTGATAGTAAACTTGTGAGTTTCACAATATAATAATCAGTTACTTATTTTTGTACGAACTAATGCTAACCGTAAATTATTCTGTACTAGTTTTGTACACTTGCATCCCATGAGTCGCATAAATTATGGATAAGTAATATATATATTAGATATGGTGTAAAATTTCTAAAATCCACTAATACTCACACAAAAGAAAATGTAAAACTAAATTTTCGCATTCATTGAGAAATGAAAAAATATGTCACTCATTAAAAAGTGAATTATTGTCGTAATCAGGTTTCAAAAATAGTAGAACCAATTTTACAGAGCATTGGAATACAAAGCGAATGCTGTCTCGCTTTTATTGTTATTAACATTAATATTATGTTAATATTTTATTAGAGCTCTGCCTCACAAGAAATTAAAACCTAAAAATGTCCCCAAAAAATATTCGACATGATGTATGGGTTGAGCTCCATTTCAACATTTTGGGCTAACAAGACTTTTATGTTCGTACAAACATTCGCCACAAATTAAAATTTGAGACGAAAATTGCACCGCTTCTATAGCGGAATAAAGATAAAGATGATATTTGGGGACATTTCAATAAGAGGGAGAGAGAGAGAGAGAGAAACATACATAGTGTTTGAAACGACCACCGAAACAGATAAACGAGAAACTAGCAACTCATTATGTAAGTCCTGCTCTTTCCCTCTCTAATGACTCTATGCACACAAAGGTAATACACCAGTTATTCCTAATTTTGCATTCAGTGTAAAAGTTTCGGTTCATTCAAATGCATACAAAGGTTTCGAATGCATTGAAATTAAGTTCTGAAACCGGAAACTCGTATTAAAGCTTTTGCACTATTTTTAAAAGTGAAGGCTCTGATTCAGACAAATATAATCATCAAAAAAAAAGTCAAAAAAATTTTTTTGTTTTATTAAAATTGATAG
>JAQIWZ010000768.1:0-15907 GCA_034697245.1 Malaconothrus monodactylus | reverse complement strand
CATAACCATTTAGTTCTCGGCAATTAGTTTTTTAATTTGATTCTAACATTAAACAAATACGTTGATAATAATAAAATAATTTTTAAACAGTATTAAAGAAAGCCCACTGAATTTGAAAACTTGACACCTTTGATAGCAGTCAGAGAGAGAATCATTTCTCCACCCAATAAAAAATGCTTAGTTTTTCAGTCCATCTTTGGAAGTAAATTGAGGAAAACCTTGCGTGGAAATGAGTGGGAGTTTAAGGGTTTGTTTTATGGCAATTGATATCATGAAAAAATATGTGCCAATAATAAACAAACACAGCAAACACTCGATTAATATGTTTTTTGGTGATAAAAACAACTAAAAATAATTGACGTATGTTTAATGAGAATGCAATAATGGGATAAACAAATGAGTCTTTTTTCTACTCAAAACAAAAAGTGATTCGAAAAAAGCTTGAATTATAGGTTAATATTGGAAACGTGTTACCGGCATCTCAAAAGTTTTTAATGTGATATAACTGTGACCAAAATTAAGTTTTTCTATATAAAGGCAAAGCAAAGTTTGACAATAATCAAAGAAAAGATAATCACTTTCCCTAATTAGCATATAATTAATTGCGCCCCCATTTACCTCACTTTTTCTGGCATACGATTGCGTCTAAGGTCGAAATGATGGTGCAATTATACCTGAGGAATAGTTGCATGAATAGTTGCATGCAATTATAAGTCAGTACATTTCAATTAATCACTTCAACCTTACATATAATGCATCTTTTTATAAACTTTGAAACAAGACTTTATTTAAATATTCGGTGAAAAACATGTCATATACTACTATTACTATTACTAAAATGGATTGAAATGAGATAACCAGTTTGGGTATATATTTTAAATCATTATTAAAGACCGGTCTTTATATTAAAGTTTTAAAATTGAGAAATAGAAAAACAGAATCAAATGAATGTTATGACGGGTAATATCAGTCAAAATGAGGAATTTATAGACATAACAGATTCTGATAACAATGAGTTGGATCAGTAATCAGGTGATGATATAATGATTGGTACCGATAATGAAGAAGACACAGAAAATGAAAGGAATGATGAAGAGATTGCTGATGCAGAAGAGACTTGCAGATGATGAGGTCTCAATATACCGGTAATGAGAACAAATTTCACATTAAAGTTCAATTACTTCAAAAGTGATCAAATAAATTATAATAAAAATAAAGCCCAAAAGCATTCAAAAAGTGATTTAGGACTACATTTAGGACAATATGTCAGCCGCCAATTATTTGAAAATTGGCTCAAACAAGAACCAGAACTCCTCAAATTGAAAGATGAGGTTGATCAATTTTTCAACAAAACGTAATCTCAGTAAGAATAAAGTTTCGTTTTTTGCCAATATCGAGAAAAAAACATTAGAAAAAATTAAAAGAAGAGAATGAGAATTAGGATTACAAGTATCAGACGCCGACATTAAAAAGTTTTCGATCGAAGCACTCGAAGAGCTCAAAAAAGAAAGACCAGTCTCTAAAGAACTCAACTTGAAGGCATCTAATGGTTGGCGCTATGGATTCAAACAACGCAATAATATAGTATTAAGAGAAGCGACGCGTGTGGGCCAAAAAATACCTGATATGCTAAACAAATTGCTTTGGAGTTCTTCGATTACAACAATAAGGGGTTCAAAAATAACGAATCCGAACCGGTCTTCATTGCGAATATGGATGAGATATCCATCTATTTTGATGTTCCTGGAAATAAAACTTACGACTTCAAACGTGTCCAAACAGTCAAAATAAAGACCACTGGAAAAGAATAGCTTCGTTTGACTCTCGTTCTGTGTATTTTCTCTGATGGCCGTATAACTGACGCTATGATTATTTTTAAGAATTTGAAACATGTGAAATATGGCCAAATGATGTATTTGTTACAGCTTCAAAAGGTGGTTCAACGAGTGAAGAACTCATGAAATTGTGGATACAAAAAGTTTGGGCGAAAAGAGGACTTTTCAGTAACGCGACCGGTCGTACGCTATTAGTAATGGATGCACATCGAGCTCATACCACCGTTAGTATCAGAAACAATTTGAAGCGCAACTGTAAGACTGACGTGAGCATAATTCCTGGAAGAATGACACCTCTTCTTCAGCCTTTAGATCTGTCAGTCAATAGACCGGTGAAAGCTATTTTTATCTAAAAAATGGACTAATTGGATGGTTTCAGCGACTGAACAATACAATGAGACCGGTCTTAAACCCATTTTTAGTTGGGTTCATCATGTAATCAATCAATTAGACCCACAAATGATCATTAATAGCTTGAGATATTGTGGTTTAAATGCTAACAACAGTGAAATTCAGTATTACAATAAATTACTTGATGTCTTCACGACCGGCCAATTAAATGCAATCAATTCAGAAGATTCCGAATCGACTGGTATGACAGATGATGAAGAAATAGAAGAAAATGAAGAAACAGAATTGGTTGAGGAAAATAATATTTAAAACTCAAATGCACTTAAATTAATTCGAATAAATTGATTTTTTATTTAAAAAGACCGGTGTTTTTATTTGAAAAATAATGCATGCTTATTGCTATAATAATGCAATAACTGAGGTCTAAGATGTACTACACTAAGATGTACTACACTAAGATGTACTACACTAAGATGTACTACACTAAGATGCAACTATACCTCAGGTAATATTGCATGCAATAGACTTTTTTGAAAATTTAGAAAAAATGCTTCACCTCAGACAGAATTGAGGTAAATGGGTATGCTCTTTTGCTTAAAAGTTGGTTTAGGTTCATTGCTTGCTTATTCTAAGATTTTCTAAATTTTGATCTTTATTTGACTGGATGGGACAAATTTTAGATGAAAAATGATCTTATATTGATATATTAAAAAACGATACTTTTGAAAATTCTTAAACGAAAAATATTTCTTTAAGAAATTTGATGTTATAAATTGTGTTTATGAAATGAAATAATGCAATTATGATGTATTTATGAAGGGTATTCACTCCCACGTCAATGCTTTAGGGTAAGGCTTTTTTTGAAAATTGATTTGTTTGTCTTTATTTGTTCTGTGAAACATTTTTCGATAAATTGATATTTAAGTTTGAAAATTAACAAATCTGTTGGTCAGTAAGAATTTATAGCTAGACAATAGGAAAAAGCTATAATTGATGTAATTATTAGCAAAGTTTGACACATTCACATGTGATATGAACCGATAAAACCTCCTTATATATACTTATACTTATTTTGGACTTTGCTTTTTTTAGACTTTTTAAAAAATATTTCCTTCAATTTTTTGCGCGCTCTTTGACAATAATATAAGAAGATACGAGACTTCAAGGTTTATTTGAGGTCATGTATACCAATTCATATTTTATGCTATTTATAGTTTTTCACTCGCATAAAGCCATTAAAAATAATGATTAATCTTACCTGAAAGTGCAATATTATAGTCCAAACGAGACCTAATGTTAGTTTAGGATTACCATCGACTATATCATCAGCTCTAATATTGACCAGTTTTATCTTTAAAGACAAAGATAAGAGAATATTTGAATGCATGAATAATAATTTGTGATTTTTGTTTATTGTTAAACAAAAATTGATTGAGTTAGGAATTGATACCATTCGCTTTCTAAGGAAATCGAGCGCAAACTTTACATTCTGAAGCTTATGAATCCTCTTATTTCCTTTCTCGCGAGGCTATAAAACAAGATATTGATTAAACAAGAATGAGCACTCAGTTAATTTTCACAATTATTACTCTTAATACATACCAATATTTCACCGGATAGTACTTCAAGAAGCGCAAGGAGATTTGTTCCATTTCGTAGATCTTTGAATAAATCAACGACGCCTTTTCTCACCTAATCAACAATTGAAATGCGTCAATAATAACTTAAATTTTAATCTTATTTATTTAATTTTTAAATGATAACAGATCTCTAAACTAAGCAGAATTAACAAATTCAAAATTAAATTGTATTGTTTATGGATAAATTATTTGCTCACTCAAAATAAAAGTCATTTAATAAGCCAGAAAAGAATTTATTATTCTTTTTATTAAAGATAAACATCTTTTTAATTTGTATACTTTAATAACTTTAAAAAGACACTCGCGTTGAAATAGACACAAATTTAATAGCGGAACAGTGAAATAGATTTGAAAACTTAATCCTTTGATCAAACGTTATAAAAATAAAGTGAAGTTCATTCAATAAGTGTCTTATGTTTATTTAATTAAAATATGATAAGTTCATAATTTGAAATAGATTATGAAAAAATGAAGAAAAACAGAAATAAACTTAGTAATAAAAAATTTTTCAAAACAGATTCTCATCACAATGAATAATAGACAATAGCCCAAGAACTGGAGTGGGCGTTAGCAAAGATTTGACACAAAAGCCGATCATTTATTGAAATATTGAGTGTTAATTGTCGTTTAATTGTCGAATATAAAAAGCTTTTCAAATGAATGAACGCTTATCAGAGCTAATATGCCGTTTTGTCAAATTATTGAAATATTGTATTTCAACCTACTTTTATAAGATGTTTGTTAACCCATTTCGTAAAAGTCTTCTTTTGAATGGCATCTCTTTCATCTAAAATTAAATTAAATCAATTAATGAATTACAGGTGCATTTGCCTCAAACCGATAATAAACATAAAAAGAGATATATATATCTTTTAGAGATAAAACTCGATTCATTTTTTACGCGTATGTGAAGGAATATGAGTTTTAAATGTTCTCATTTTATATTTAGTTCAATTAAATATATTTTTGTCTATTTATCACATTTTCGTTAAATTTTGATATTTAGTTCCATTGATGGTTCCATATATGTTTGGGTTCTTATTGTGTGTCAAATGAAATCCTTTTACTTTAACCTAACTGTAAATAAATCTATTTCTCAAATTGTATTAGAGATTAGGGATTAAGGTTGAGATCTATTTGAATGTGAAAACAGGTCACTTCTGCTTAACTTCTATTTCTAAACTCTATTTAATGTTTAACTTTTCTCAATGCAAGTGAGTCTTAATTTTGTACTAAAAGTGAAAACTTGAAAAATAAAATTTGTTCAAAACTTAAATGAAAAAAGTTTTACACGTATATAATATAATATAAATAACAAACCTTTGTATTTTTCAAGACTAGACTCGTATTGCTGTAAATTTTCATTAATATAGCCGTCTTCTATCAAATTATTATTGTCATCCATTATTTAAAAGTTTTTCTCAACAAAAAAAATTGAAAAAGAAATTTTGAGAAACGACAGAAAACAGAAACAACCGATGAAAGCGAAAAATATTAACTCAAGTTATTTTCAATTATTCCCAGAATTTGAAGAATAAATCAAACAAAATGTTATACAAAACGAGAGACACTTCTGTTAATGACGAATATTAATAAACAGATGATTTAATTATAAAAATAATTATTTTTCGACAAATTCATAAATAAGACTTATTTTTTACACTAAATAAAGATTAAGTCACAATTTACATAAAGAAAATATTAAAATTGAAAAAACTATTGGAAAAAAGTTTCACATTTGAAGTTTAGTGAATGAGTTTTTGAAACAATATATTAATATTTCAACCTTCGAGTTTTGAAAAGTTTTTAGAATTTAAGCAAACAATTTGAGGCCTTATTCAAGAACTTCAATAATTATACTATTTATTAATTCGTATTTTGATACCAATTGACGTCTTATTAAAAAAAGAGATACTAAAGTTTTGTTACTTCACTGTTCATTAGTTGATGTTTTGTGGGCGATCTTCACGGCATTCACCACCAAAACGAAAGTCATTTTTGGCTTTAATGGCATTGAGTCCTACAAGTTATACACCAAAAACCTTATTATTATTTTTACATAAAATTAGGCACAAAACGAGTTCTTTTAAGACATTAGGGACTCGAATCCAGAACACATATCAATATCAACAATAAAACATTAGATAAAAATTTCATTTGAAGGGTTTTAAGAAGCGTTTACCACAAATTAACAATAATTTTTTAAAAAAATTTAACATGTCTTAAAAATTTTTCTCAAAAAATGCACGTTATTCTGCTTATTGTCAATGATTAAATCAAGAAATTATCAAGGTCAATAAAGATAAGAAGTCAAACTTAATACAAACACAAAGATTTTGATCAGCCTTTTTATAAATTACAATCCTTTTATAATTTTTCAATGCATATGTTTAAAAAAAATTTCAATTAAAAAAATAAATAAATTCAAATTCAATACAAAAATTAATTACTTTTTTCAGAATTAGCCAAATCTAACCAAATCGTCCACTACTGTAGTAAAACAGATCTCTAAAAGTTAATTATTTCAAATGATATTAAACTAGTATTTGGGGGTATTAAAAAACTTGATCGTTATATTAACTTAAATATTTTGTATCAACAAAAAAAAATTTAACTTGTTTTTTCCCTTTTTATGATGAATATTTTCATCCCACTCAATACTTGTTTATCATTAATAAAGCAAAATATAGAGTAATATAATTGGTCTATCAAATATTACAATCATCGACGTTTGACCATCACTCCCGGAATGGACAGAAGAATCCCGAATTCGAATAAATTATCCCGATTCCCGGGCTGATCCGAGACGGGAGAGAATTTCTCCCTGATTCTGAGTGATTTTCCAGATTTTCAAGCAAATTTTTATCATTTTAGAAGAACTTTTGAAGAAAAAAAAATTTTCAAAGTTAAAAAATTCAAACTGAGGCTACAATCAATTTTTGAATTGATATATTCCTCTTTTTTAATGCTCAAAATATTATTTCAGATATAATTAGGGCAAAAGTAAAGCAAATTTTGCTTTTGCGATCTCCCGGGTTTAATAAAAATGTACCGATTGTGACTATTTATGTCAAAATAAAGGGCTAGTTTTGGTTTGATTTTGAACCTGCCTTCTCAAGTTGTAGAGGACCTTCACCTTCATCTTCACCTGCAAACGTACCTTCACTGTAATGAAAGGCCTTTCTACTCTTTCTTTCAATATACAGTATATTCACCACAAATAATCTTAATTTAATTAGTTAGTCTAAAGATTCTTAAGAATAAATGCAAGTTTATGAATAATTATAATTCGCTACTTAAGAATAAATTGCAATGAATAATGAATAGATGAGTTACTGCATTAATTTAAAATGAAAATAAAATATTTAATTGTTGAATAATTTTGGGAAAAAAAATTTTTCTACGATTTCTTTGGGGCACAAGTGTTTATTATTATTACCTTTATATCATTTTTATCAATTCATTTTTGATGACGTTTATGAAACCGTTAGCATAATGTTGTATGTTTTAAAATTTTGATATCTTAAAATAATTAAATATGTCATTTTCTCGTGTATCAAAAGCTTAAACTTGAAATTAATAAGTTTTTGAATAAACAAAATAGTACCAAACCAATAGTACCAGGTTTTTCACAAAATTAATTCAATTGATTCTATTTTTGTCGCTTATTGAATAAAAGTAAGCTTTTCGCTCGTAAAATTCATTTTATGATAAAGAAAATTTTAAATAAAGGAAGCCTCCGCGGCCCCATAGACGCCGTCCCATGATCACCGATTTTTATGAAACTTTTTCTATGAAAGGAAGACCTCAAAAGAACATGAGGTTCCTCTTATACTTTTGAGATATAACCTCACAGAAATATTTTAAAAACTATTTTGTCCGAAATATTTGAAAAATTCTAGCGTGAAAAACGTTTAAGATATTCAGATGAATTTTGCACTAAAGTATTTACTGAACAACCTTCTATTATAAAAAAATTTTTTGTTGAAAATTTTCAAACAATACAGAAATTACGCGGAAATCAATATTTAATTTTTTTATCCATGTTACCCCACGAGACGATAGATATGAAAAGTATATTTTGTTTACAGTGAATAAAAGATCTTATTTAAAAAAAACTAGACATCGTCTCGTGGGGTAACATTGTCAAAATGAATTTTGAAATTTTAATGATTTTTTAGTGAATAAAGAAGTAATAAAGAATTATCAGATTTCGGTAAATCAAATTCATTCAATTGGTTTGAACAGAATCCGCGAAAATAACTTATGAAAATCTCATTTCAAAATCTCATGGCCCGATAAACTTCACTCTGACCTGATTTTAATGCTCCATTACTTTAAAAAAATTTTAATTAAATTTTTTTATTAAATATTAAAACTTAATGATAATTTGTCCCTTTTTTGATTTATTATTATTTTTACGCGTTATTTTTGCTTTTTAAACAATTAAAAAATATTTTTTAAGAAATTTTTTGAGAATTTTTAATACATGTCTGCATAGGTTGGGGCCAATGTTAAAACAGAAGCCCTCTTTAATCAATGAAAATGAAACTTATCAAATGAAGCAATCGTGACAATTGTGATTATTTCCATTGTGTGCACAGAATTTAATTTAGTAAAAGTAAAAGATGGAGTTGATGCGGATCTGAAAAAATTTGCAGAAACTGTAAAAACTAGCTAAAATCCTCTATTTTGCAATCAACAGGTCGACCTTTATGTCCGAATCGTGTTTGTCCAGTAATAGATTGCGTCGGTATCATACTATGCAAACCATGTTCATACTATAGCTGTTCTAAGTAAGAAAAAGGGCGAACCAAACCGAACCGATCCATGAACCTCCTATTCCTGTCAGAATTGAATCGAACCGAACCGCTGACGTGAGATTCGCGAACCGAACCGATCCGTGAACCGCATAATTTTTATAGAAACGAACCGCGGATATCCGCGGATAACCGCAAATTAAATTTAAATCAAATTCAAATCAATAATTTATTAGAATCAAAATATTGAACAGGTATTCAAAATAAAAATTTGTTTTAAAGTAATTTAAGAGCAAAATAAACTATATTTTTAATGATTCAATCAGTTTTATTAGAATAGGAATACTACTGAAAGAGTTATTGAAAATGAAAGAAAGCCTCAATTTTTGAATGAGTGATAGATTAGTTAAAATAATGTTGATTTTCATTGAAAAGTTCAAATTTGGCAATTAAAGCCATGTTAACAAATTTAGATTATCATAAACCCATTGTGAAAATTTAATTTTATGATCATAAAACAAAATTAATATCAAATTAAAAAAACATAATGCAATGCAATTCAATAACTTATTTTCTATCTTTCAAAAATGCAGTCAAAGAAGAGGTTTGAATGATATTTTAAGGCTTGCGGTTCTTTACGGATATCCGCGATCCGCCAGCTTACGAACCCAACCGAGCCGCGAATCGCTTCATTCAAAAAATCTCGAACCGAACCGATCCGCGATTCGGTTCGATTCGGTTCTACTCGCGCAGCTATAGTTCATACGATGATCCATGTAAATGTGCAGGCTGTCGAAGATGCGATAAAAAAGGATTGACAATTCATCCATATTCGAGTTAATATTAAAATGAATGAAATGTAAGAAAAACAATTATAATAATGGAATGATGGTTTATGCATTTTTTTGGTTTCTTACAATTTTTATTATTTTAAGTTGAAAATTTTGTTTAACAACAATGGCTTCAATTAAATAATTGTTTGCCAAATAAATTTTCTCTTTTTTATTTGAATTTTTTGTAATAATTTGATTATTATAGTATCATTTTGTTAATAATATTAATTAAATAGTATTGATTGCGTTAATTTGACAATATTTGTTTTTCTATCTCACATTTAATTAGTATGATTTTTAGTCTCACCCATTTATACAAATAACTTGATTTTAATCTATAAAATAATTAGTAAAAATATTTACTCCATTTATATGAATTGCATATACAAAAGTATTGCCTATATTGTCTATATAAAAGTAATAGTAATGATATCCTAAAAATATCAATTTAATGCAATATAATTGATATACAACATAATTTAATTGATGATAATATTACATGAAATGAATTTAAAATAATTAAATTTTCTAAATCTAAAATTTGAATCATTTTTGTTAAACTTATTTTTCAACTCTTATGTTGTTTAATATTAATTTATGAAATGATTGACATAACAAACACATATTTAAGTGAAGCTATCAGTCACTCAAATGGAATTGATTTGCCATCAATTACTTTCTGCTTGAGAAGAGATCATGTCTGGGATGAAAACAATTTTCAAAAGATAAAAAGATGATAGAACCTGATCCCAAAAACATTTCAAACTTAACTTTAATCGAGAAGAAATTGTTTTCACTTAATTATCTGAAGTCTGATGAGAAAAAAATAATTAAAGCTAAAAATCGTTCGAATTTCGATCAGCTTTTCGATAAAACAGTAAACTTTAGTTCATTATTATTTTGTTGTTTGACTTCGAATAATGAAAATGCATTAATTTTAATAAAAATTGTGGAGATATTGGAAGAACTGTTGAATTCTTGAGTAAAAACATTGAATACGAAAAATGATTCTCATTTTTCAACATCAATCATAGGAATAACAATTGAACAGAATATAAAATTAATAAATTAATTCTTATTGAATTCTAATTACATTTTGATGGCTTTAAAGATAATCATATTCCGAGAGAAAATCGATATTCAAATCTTTATTTAAGTATTGATTCGTCTAAATCGATATTTAAAACAACTTTTTTCTATCCAATAAACATCTATAATATAATATCGAAAAATGTCTGTTTGTTTGTGTGGCCCCTGGACATGATAGAAACATGAGACCGGTGTCGATACAACTCTTATGACCTGAAGTGAAAACTTTTGGAAAAAAATTTGCCTCAAAATGACCAGTGGTGAAACTACCGAAATCAAATGTTTCACCCCTAATGCTTTTCTATGGGAAAAGTTTTGAAACTCAAAATTAGGCTCTTCGTGCAACCCATTTATGTTTTTTAAAGTTCGAAAATTTCTCATAGAGCCCATTATGAGAAAATTAGTTTTTGATTTTTTTTATCTCTGCCCTATCACTATAACCTTGAATGGAGTTCATCATTAGATTGTGCATGAGTTCACACATCACCGAAAAAATGGGCAACGATATCCTCGAGGAAGCAGATTCTAACATTAGGTCTACGAAAATAAGATTTAGAATATTTTTGTTGGCAAATATTTGAATTTGTCATTTGATGATTCGTAGCATAAATTTGAAATAACAGAATAGAGGGGCGACCAAAGTTCGAATAGCTTTTTATAATCATGAAATATTATTTTTCAATTATTATTTATCGAATAGTCTGTTGCAAATACAATGAATATTTTCTTATAAATTAAAATATATTTAATAAAATAATATGAATTATTTCTATGGATAAAAAGTTTGGCATCCAGTATATCAAGAATAATGATCACTTGTATTAACTAAACTAAGATTAGATAAGCACATGAGAATAATAGTTCAATAGAATTTTTTAATCAAAGTTTCAATAGAAGTGTACAATTAGGTAAAGAAAATTGAACAAAATCAAATAAAGTCTTCTCAAAATTATTTAATGACTCATCGATAATAATGTTATCTAAAAGCAGAGATAAGATAAAAACCGAAGAAACAAAGCTTCGATGCATTGTTAAAATTTGCAATTCATAGCCATTTTTATTGAAGTATTGATAGAAGCTTTAGAAAAAAGTTAATCCAAAAATTTTAGGATAATGTCAGGCTATGAATTGAGCAGATTTGTTGACTTATCTCAAAGTGATGCTGAAGAATATATGTGTAGTATATGTCAGGATATATTCCGTGATCCAGTTGTCACTAATTGTTGTTTGCAATCATTTTGTGAACAATGTATTAATAAGTGGTTGGAAACAAACTATACTTGTCCTTATGATAGGGCAGAGCTGGATAAAAGTAAATTATTGAAGCCACCTAGGTAACTCATTTTGAATGTCTCATTTATTAAGAATGCATTTTGCTTAATTTCATTACAGAGCTTTAACCAATATGTTGGGAAAATTGCGAATTCGCTGCATTAATAGTGAATTCGGTTGTGAAGAAATTGTGTTGCTAGATAATTTGAAAAATCATCAAATTATATGTTGTTTAGATGAAAAAATCATTTTCAATACTATTAAATTGAACTTGATCAAATTTTTAAAATTAATTTGGAATCACCCGTTGGATCATATTGAACAATTCCAAAAAATAGGGTTTGACAAACTTCTATCTTTGTGAGTTTTTTTATCAGTTTTATTCTGGTTTTTCTTAAAATTAGCTTTATTCTTGGACGTTCACTAATAATAGATGGTTCCTCAACTTATGGTTTTAACGCAAAATTAGAGGATAGCTAGGGTGACCAGACGTACAGGATTCGCCTGTACAGTACAGAAATTGAGCTCAAAAAGCAGAGCAAAGGTGAATGTCTGACCTGTACAATTGAATGTACAGGATACAATTTTTGGTTCGAGATAATGATTATTCACAATAAATTGGTATAAAACTACGATTTTGGATAGAAATAGACTGAACTTTTAAGAAAATCGAATTAATTTATTGCAAATTCAGCAAATATTTAGCACAAATATCATTAATTTAAGATCTCAAATCAATAAATTAAAAAAAATTCCAATGATTTTGCATTGTTTCGAAAACTAAAAGTGTTTTTCGTCGAAAATTTCAAAATTACAGGAATGTACAGGAAGGATCCTCGAATTTCGATGAAAAATACAGGAATCATGACTTGGAGACCTAGTCACACTAAGGATAACATTAAAATAATATGACGTTTTACAAGTTTTACTGATTAAATGTAGTCTTCGATGAGTTTTATTTTTTATCATAACTTGCAGGTCGTCTAATGACTCGAAATGCTCGAGAATAAAGCTATTTTTTAAAGGAAATACGTATAAACAATGTTGTTGATATTAAAAGTTAAAATAATAATGTGCTTCTTTATTTTATTAATCCTGATAGAATAATTGGAATATTAGGATTCAACCGATTAAGTCTTATCGACATCTTTAGAGATGAAGCTTATTTTGCTATTGAAGCAATTGGAATGCAGACAGTTTCCGAAAAATTGTCTTCTGAAAGTTTTCTAGAAGTTGGACAGCAATTTGATAGCGATTTATTGAAAAATTTGAAGTCTATTGACTTTAAGAATTGGATTATTCTCATAGAGAGTTGTTTTGATAATTTAACAAAACTGTTGAGAAGAATTAATTTAATTTATAAATTCATAACTTATAAAATAACTGAAATCGCTGAACATAATGATGAAGTGAGCATGATGGTTTTAAAATTTGATTCGAAGATAGGCGAAAAAATAAAGACAATATCAAAAGAAAATTGCATTGAATTGAATGCTAAATTAAAAGAGTCATTGAATGAAATTAGTGATTATGCACAAAGTTTTTGCGCGAAGTTAATTGGTTCGAGAGAAAATGAGAAAATTTGCGAAAAACTGCAAAATAGCAGTTTAGTTGAGTTCTTCAATTATTGTAATGATTTCTATATCAGTTATTTTATAATATCTGATCGAATTAATCCTCAAATGAATCGATTTTTCTGGAGACAGGGTTTTCATTTTGTGACCAAATTCCATGAGGTCGAAAAAGAAAAACTAAATCTATGCTTAAAAATCGAAAAGTGGGATTCGTTTGATATTGTGAGCCATGATTTTAAATATTCAATCATTCAAATGATTGAGAAAAATATCAGATTCAATGATATCCAAAAGCTCGGAGTTGGCGAAGAATCTGAACAAAAAATGGGTTCATATGTTTTTGTTAATGGAGAAAAGTTTGTTGTCGTTAATTCTGTGATAACTTTAATCAATTCGATTATGGAATATATTGAATGTGGGCATCGAATAAAAATTTTAAAAATTCATTTGCAGAGAAGAATTTTGGAGCTTTTAGAACTGTTCAATTCAAGTACAGCTCAAATGGTATTAGGTTTGGGCGTTCAACACTTTGCAACTTCAAAAATTTGGACGTTTCGCAAAATTTTAATAGCGTCGCGATGTCTCAAATTCGTAATTGTTTTCCTGCCTATCGTCAAAACAAACATTTTGAAATCTGACTATAAATTTTGTAAAGACTTCAACGATATAATTAGTTTATATAATGAACATATTGTGAAAATAAATCAAAAAGTTATATCAATTATGACAGAGATAATAGACTCTCAACTCTCTAAATGGATGGCAAAACCACCCGTTCCTTCTGCTTATTTTCAAACTATTTTACTTCATTTAATACAATTACACGATAATATTCAAGATGTGTTACCTTTTTATGTTTTGGTAGATCTTTTCAAACATATTCAAAATATATTCGAAGAACTATTGAAAAAACGTTTAGAAAGGCTTAAAATAAAGAACGATGGCGGCCCTCAACACAGGTTTGTCTCTATATTTCTTTTTTAAAGCAATTTTTTCTTTCAAAATCATGAATTTATTCAATTTAATTGATTACAGACTCGTTAATGAAGAACTAAAATTTTATGCACAAAGTCTCAACAAACTCTCTGTTGGAATGGAATTGAATTTATTGTTTGAGGATTTGTGGCATAAATGTGAAACTTGCGAAAATAAACAAGCATAAACAAGCCGCAAGTTCATATAGTAGCACAAAATAATCCTAAAACGGAATTACGAGTTTATGTCTAAATCTAAATAAATAATAACAATGTTTGTATTAATATTTTTTACCGAAAAATATTGTTATAAAGAAAATTACTTTTATTTTGACCATCAATAAAATTGAATTGCAATCAAATAATGAAATAATTTGGTTGAATTTAAAATATTTGAAACTTGTCTCAATTAATTTCCTTGATTTGACTCAAGTCACTCATTTAGTTACAATTTAGGTAAATAAGTAATCGATATTCCATTAAAAATTTGTGATAAACTCATTGAATAAAAAGAAATTTGATTTTTGAAGCTATTTCCTAGTCATACGTAGCTATTACTCTAGTAATTTTCGTACTGGCCATCCCAAAAACTAGCTACACAAGGACCTAGCTACAAACCCCAAGGATTCAATTATTTTTTTTATTAATTAAATTTTTAAAAATGATTTTTATCACTATCAATAACTCTTTCAAATTGATTTATTTACTCATCAACGGTTGAAAATTTACCGAAAGTTAACGATGAGAATATGTTTTTTGAGGAACATTATTTGTATTCATATTGAACTTGGAATATTTTCTCATTGATTCAATGAATAAACTAACTCAAACTGATCATAAAACGCTTATCAATAAACACTTATAAATTATGAGTTATCTATAAGGCATTCAATTTTGTGCGATTTTGATAGAGAGCGGGACTATTACTATCAATTTGCTATAGAGAATCTGCAAATATAAAAATAATGAAATTTTGAAACATGTGGGCTTTCCATATAAGGTAATGATCAAGTCGTTTTTGGTGGTGGTCAGTTCGTTATTGGTATTGATCAGGTCGTTTTTCGTATTATCCAACTGATTTGTGGTATCACTCAGCTGGCTTGTGACATCTTTGAGGGAGTCCTGCAGTTCCTTCCTGGAGTCTAGAGAGGTTTATTGAAGCTGTGGCAATGACCAAGATTGCAGCTTTTGGCAAAGTACCAAATTTGGCATATTACAAGTCATGTCCCCCCACTCTCCATTAACAGCACGTTGATCCAGATCAGAAATATTAGAAAATTGTTTCGAAAGCTCTGATTCCATTATCACACAACCTCTTCTAGTTTCTAGAGTTGGAAATCCCTCACCAAAATTATCATAATCAATAACTGAGCCATAATTCCATACAAATTCATTAACATTCTCAGGTCGTCTTTTTGCTCCAATCCAAAAGTTAGCATCAGCTCCATATAGAAATATGTACATATTTTGTTATAAAAGAAATGAGCTATAAAATTTTAATATTTAAATAAAATGGATTTATATAAGGATTTTGAAGTTGTGGTATTGTTGAACAACAAGCAGCAGCAGGATCAGAACT
>JAQIWZ010000767.1:0-15913 GCA_034697245.1 Malaconothrus monodactylus | reverse complement strand
ATTAAAAGTTATAATAAATCGATTCCTATTAAGTTTTTACAGTAAAATGATTGATTCCATAAATATTAAGACAATTTGTGACGAATGGAAAGTTCTCGACAACGAATTTCTACGATTAGAGGTAACGATCAATTTGTATTAATTTAGATGAAATTTGAAACTAATTTTAGTGCAAATGAATCTCTAGGAGGCCCACAAAACATATCAGAATAGTATCAATGAATTGACAAAATCCCAAAATCAATGTCTCAAAGAAATAAATCATCAAAAATATAGAATGAATCAATTGAAACAATCGATACTTAAGTATTACTTCGAAACTAAGTCTTTCAATCAATGCCTCTATTAATGAATATTTGTTTTGTAATCAATCAGTTGTTCGATAGATAGCGAGGAAGAGATCAAACTTAAGGAAGAATTAATTAATGGATTGAACTCAAGACAAACTCAAATAAAAGAAATACAGGAATCACTTCCAAAACCAAATGGTCTTTATTTAAATATAGTTTTGGGTGGAATTAATACCTCACTCATTGATAGCGAACAAAGATTTAAATATAAAGAACAATACGAAAGGTTTAAACTCGTTGTCACCTGTTTTATACTTGTTGTCAGTTTAATGGATTTGATATTTCAGTCGAGGTCTGCCTTATATTACATTTGAGTTTACGTGATATTAAATATAATTATAATTGAATTTCATAGAGTTTGTGACTCATTGTTGCATTTCCTACTGGTTTGGTATCACTGCACTCTTACTATTAGAGAAAGTATTCTTGTAGTGAATGGCTCCAGAATTAAGGGCTGGTGGCGTACACTTCACTTTCTCACTACTATTAATGCTGGAGTTATGGTTGTTTGGTATGAATTAATACTTGTTTCTCAATTCATATGTCTCTCAATATATTATTCAATTTGTTTAATTAAAGGCCCGATGGCTTAACGTATACCAGATTCCGAGTGCAATTCCTGTTATATATTTGTTATTCAAGTTTTCTTCAATTTTTACAATACTATTACCAACACGGATGCCTTTATAGACTTCGAGCACTTGGAGAAAGATATGAAATGGATATTACAATTCAAGGCTTTCATTCCTGGATGTGGAAAGGGCTCGGATTCCTATTGCCATTCCTTTATTTTGGTTATATATTCCAGTTTTATAATGCATACACTTTATATAATATGTATTATTACGATGAAAATTTCGTTGAATGGCAGGTGCCTGTTGTCGGTCTGCTATTTTTTGCCATATTTTTGGGCAACACTTTGACTACATTTTTAGTTATTCATCAAAAACTAACGGGAAAAACAACAAAACCCAAGCGTACATAAAGCGTTTTAGTACAAAATTGTTAAATTGTTTTACACTTGTTTTTATAAATATATAATTTTGAAAATTGTTTAATCGCATCGAACGATAAGACGATATAATATTGTTCTTGTGTTTTATCAAATTTTGGCTCATAAAAGATTATAAACACTTAACTCAAGTTATAATTGAACTCAATTCTTGTTTTATCAGAAGTGGTTATCTAATAATTATTGTATTGAGTTGTATAACTTGTTTTCTGTCAATAATAAAGGTTTAATTAGGTATAAAAAGAGTTAATTTAATATATTTTTAACAAATGAAAAGATTATTTACAAATTCGTTATTTATACAGTTTTTAAATTACTATTACTTATAATCAACAAACTATAGTAAATGCAAAAAAGCATTCAATATTAAGGTTAATATTGTTCTGATAAGAGATTATTAGAGTCTGAATCAATTAAAGTGTTATAAGAGTTATCTATATTCTGAGTTATTATCACATTATTTTGACCGTTTGGAGGTAAAGTATGAATACTAGTATCCGAAGAATTGCGAACTCGGCCTAAAATTGAGTAAATATTCATGTATTTTAAAGTGAGAGAAAGTTAAATAACCCATACCTTGAGTTTGAGCTTTACATAAATCGTGATCCGACACAATAAACGTTGAAGTGTAAAGAAATGCAATTCCACCGAATATAAGAACGAACGGAGTTATAAAGAGCGCGTACTCTAGACTAGAAAATTTTTCTTTCGCGGAGTCATCTTTTGTTAATGAATCGGCGACCTATACAGTTGTTTATAATCAAATTGAATATAAAAACTATTTCAAATATATATTTGATTAGGAAAAAGACTCACAAGTCCAATAATGAAAGGACTGCTCGCATCACCAAAAAGATGAGATATCAAGATTTGCACCGCTTGTGCTAACGATCTTCGATTGGGAGTAATGACATAGAGAAGCATATCGGCCACAATCGCCCAATTCATACTCAAAAGTGTGATTCCAATAAATATGAAAATCCACGAAAACGTAGAAGAGACGGTCGCAATAGATATTCCTAAGAAAACACAGGGAACACCTCCTAATACTCCAAATGCACAAACCAATGGGTCGGCCCGAGGGTTGTATTTTCTATAATATTGAGCGCCTCCCGAACCCATCAAAACACCGGTAATACCTCCAACACAAGCGATTATACCAAATATTAGACCAATTCTATAGATAAAAGTTTTAATAAAAATAGTTTTTAGAAATAATAAAAGTGTGCTTTAATTGAAACCTGTCGTCAGTCATGTCAACGCCTTTCACTTGATAGGCATATTTCATATAAGTCGGTGCCCACCACGAAAGTGCTCCGATTGCAAAACAAACACACGTAAAGCCAACTGTTAACCAAATCAATGAGCGAACACGTGCGAAGTATTTCAAGTCATCGATAAGTCTAGTTTTTTCGAGTGTCGCAATCGCACCGTCGGATTGGCCTCTTTGTGGTTCGTGAAGAAATATAAAGACCAGAACCACACAAACAATCCCTAAGGGAGGCGTCACTCTGAGAGCCCAACTCCAGTGACCCATAGCTTCGGCAACACTCGAGCCAACTATATATCCGAGACCCGAACCGACGGGTATCGCGAAGTAGAAGAGAGTCAACATTCGTGTTCTCATATCTCGACTGAACAAATCTGCGATAATTGTCGGAGCAATAGTTGAATAACTCGCTTCTCCGACGCCTACCAGAGCTCTCATTAGAAAAAATATAGATTTATGGTTTTGCGGCACAAATGAACCCAAAAATGTGGTAATACTCCAGAACAAAACACCAATTATCATAATATATTTTCGCGAATATCTATCGCCTAAATAACCAAAAATGGGAGCCATAACCATATAGCTTATGATGAATGACGTCTGAAGTAGTCCTGACTCGGCGTTATTTAAGTCATAATAGATCTCAATCTTCTCGAGGACGCCCGCGATTGTGAATCTATCCATATAGTTCAGTAAATTTATCGCACATAATATTGTAACTGATATATAATTCGATAAATCCATTGCTTTTCGATTTTTTTATTATTTAATTTACTTATTATTAAAAATTTAATTTAATTTAATTATTAATAAATATTTGCAAATCAAACGTCATTTCAATACTAAACAAATATTAATATTTTTGAGTCATTTCCAAAATACAACTCAATCGAAGGGATCGTTAAATATAAAATTGAACGAATATTCTAAATAATCAATAACTATATAGTTATTTTTTTGAAGTGCTTTGAACTTTAATCATTAAAATTAATCAATAAATTAAAGATTGAAATCAATTATCAAATAATAGTTTGCGTTCAAAATGAATATTCACTCAAAATTTGACAGACTTTATGACTGTTTGAAAGTCACGTGTTTTGAGTGCTTTTGGTTTTGTTTATGAATCGAGTTTTGAGTAATTTTTATTTTCAAGTTTTTAATCAAATAAATACCAAAACAGAGATGTCTTGCGTTTGGCCAAAGTTTCCATCAGCGAAGTGTTCATTAGTTATCGATATTTTGTCAAAAGAAGACTTTTTATCAGAAGAGAAATTGTGTGAAACCATTGATTGTCATTACTTTTCAAAAGTAATTCAATTGATTTCAACTAATGATGAATTGATTGCAATCGTTGAACAACTGTTGAGTTCAACCAAAACATTGAGCTATTATTTAATCAAAAAAATTCCAGTTTTTGTATTAATCGACAAAATACTGATAAACGCTTTCGTAAAAAGAGGACAACTTTTTGGGCTTTCAATTAATAGAGAAATAGATTTTGACGACTGTTTGGCTCTTCTGCCGAACGGACGCATTGTTTTGTCACTGAAAGAATCGACATATCATCGGTTGGGAATTGTCGGCAAAAAATCAATTCTCAATCGAAACAAAAATTCAATACAAAAATATTTAGTTGAGATCGATATGAATGACAATCACTTCAGACCCGGGACTAAACTTTATCAAAGAACTTATGAATGCCTTCAAAGAAGTGGACTTTTGTTCGATATTCTCATTAAATGGGAAGTAAGTGATGAAGAACTCAACAAAGAGTCTATATCTTCGACGTCTATTCAAAACTTTTTCAATTATATAAAAACTAATTCAAGTGATAGTGATTTGAATTCAATTGAAATCATTCGTTGTTTGCCTTCTTTGAGAAAGTTTACTAATAATTACGTTCCGATTCCAACAATAAGTGAAGAATATTTGTTCGAAGACATCAAAGATCTGATTGAATGGTTTGGGGCACAAGTTTGTCAAATAGATTGCAATCAATCGGAAGACACAGACGTCTCAACTTTTGGTTTCTCTAATACCGAAAAAAGAGCTGATATTTCATGCGTAGAATTGAACGGATTTTTCACTCGTTTTGATGTTTTATGTTTATTAACAAAACTGAATGACTTATTCAAAAGTGGTGTCAATTCTATTATTGTGAATGGTTTTGAAGACACACCAATCGCTTGGAAAGGAACTAATAATGAACACCAAAAGTGTTTGAGTGGAGAAAACATTTATGGCTTCGGTTCTAAAGAAGACATTCGATTCATTTGGAGAATCGCTGATGAATATGACTTCGGTATTGAAAGGCTTTGACTTTTCGCATATATTTTATATTTTGCATATATTTTATTTTGAGATTAAGATAATTTTATGGTAAATATAATCTATTTTGTCTTTTTATAATTAGAAAAAAATGTTAAAAGTATTATTATTATTAAGGAAAAAAAAGAAACTTCCCTTAAACCAAAACTCAATGATTGCAATAAAATATAATTATTATAAAAAGTTTTATCTGAAATAACATAATTGAATTTTATAAATGAATTTCAAGTTTTTAAATCTGAAGTCTTCACAAATTTCCTCTCAGTTCTTGTTCGGCTTCAATTGCTTCAAAAAGCGCCTTAAAATTTCCAGCACCAAAACCATTGTGATTACGCCTTTGTATGACTTCCAAGAACAAAGTCGGCCGATCTTGCATTGGTTTCGTGAATATTTGCAATAGATATCCGTTGTCGTCGTAATCGATCAAAATATTTAACTTTTGAATTACATCTAAATCTTCTAAAATTTTTACTTTTGACAATTTAAGATTTTGCTTAAGTTGTTCATAATAAGTATCGGGAGTTTTCAAAAACTGCATTCCACGAGCTCTTAAATTTTTGAGAGCTTAGACAGAAAATGATAAATATTAGATTTTTTTTGAAAATTTGAGTCATAAAATAAATATAATTTAATTTACTTTCAATAATATTATCGGTATTGAGTGCAATGTGTTGAATACCAGCGCCTCCATAATAGTCGACATATTCCTGGATCTGCGATTTCTTCTTTCCAGGCGCGGGTTCATTGATTGGAAGCTTTATAGTTTCGTCCCAATTGGTCACAACAATAGAACGGAGTGCAGAATATTCTGTGTGTATCTGTTTGTCATCGACTGACCAAAATCTATGGAATAATAAACTTTTTTCGTACCATTTAGTCGCTGATTCCATTGAATTGTTTGGTTGGTTTCCAACGCAATGGTCTGTAAATTTCAGACCGACTTTCGGAAGGCTTGATAACAATGATATCTATCGAATCGATTATTAAGTTATAATTAAAAAATTTACAAATTTTCTTTAGAATTAAAAATGATGTCTATATTTGGATATCAGCAAAAGTAATTCGAATATAATTACTGATAATTGAAAATCTTATTTTAAGTTTGATGTTATGTTACGGAAAATTTTGGCTCATTCTATAAAACATGTAATTTTTCAAGAGAATTGTGTGATTGAAGATAATTCGATAGATTGCTTATACAATTTATACAATTAAAACATTTTTTCCAAAGTTTTTCTTCCAAAAAATTCTTAGCCTATAATAGATTTGGTCAATTCAAATGACACATAACTTTATTAGGAATTTTCGAACTAATTGCACTTAACTTTGAGTTCGGTCGTTTCAAAAAATTTTGAAAATAAAACTATTCATTTAATCGGTTGATAGCAACTGTTTAACTAAAGGTAAACTTTCAAAAATAATTTTAAAATATTTTGAATACTAAGAAAATATTTCAATATCTCGATTCTTGAAAACTTTTTTTCTATTACTATTAGTACGCAATTATTATAATATTCATACATTTAAAGTTGGATTTTTATAGCCCGGGAGATACAGCCCATTATAGTTGGCTCTCTCAACAAAAGTATGAGTCGTATCTCCAAATGTTCTGACAGTTGCCAAACGGACTCTACCATTTTCGTCACTTTCTTCCGTAATGTCCTGAACCACAACAGCTCCTCTTTCCTTAGCCTTTGAAATAATGAAATCGATGTCTTCAACTGTGAAAGCTATGTCTTTAACCCCATCTCCGTGTGTAACCAAATGCCTTCCCATTTCGACATTTCCAGGATTTAATGCCGATTGAAATTCGAATAATATGTCGTTTTGTCGGACAACATGAGAAACAACTTCTCGCGAACCTGTTTCCAGACCTTTGTAAGCAAAAGGTTCGAATCCCATATGAACACAATAAAAAGCAGCCGCTTGTTTGGCGTTTCCGACCCAAAAAGTGATGTGATCGAAGTGAAGAAATTTACCCCTTTCTGGCTTCACTCCTTTATCTTCATATGAAGTCATATTGAATCTAAAAACTTATAACTTATTTAACTGTTAGAGACACCAAACGAAATAAAAGATTTGATGATTTTGTCAGAGGTTTTATAAGTTTTGTCGAATTAATAAATGCGTAACTTTTCAACTTAGTTACAAGAAAATAAGTTTTTCATCAACAGTTCTGTTCATACAATTGGTCGTCGGCTATAGCCTTGAAGATTGAATTCCTGTCCTTGAATTGAAAGGTATTTTTCTTGATATTTAGGATTCACATCACTTTTGATTTAGAAATTGCTGATAACTTACTGAAAAATATCCCGAAGCGATTTATTCGCTATCGAAACAAATAATTTACTCATTAAATAATTTAAATGAATTTATTTTATGTCATGAGATTTTGAAATTTTAATAAAAGTTTAAGTTAAACAAAATATAAACGAATAAAGTTTAATGTTTTTTATTCATAATTAAGACCAACTAATGGTAAACAAAATGAAAAAAGAGTCGAACTTTTCTAAATCAAGTCTAAAATAAAATGACATATAATGAAGTCTTATTTAATGATTAATTCAAAATAATAAACGAAAGTCCAATAATGTGCCAATAGATAAAGGCATTTAACGGCCTTCGACTGCAAATAAAATAAAAGAATTAGATTTAATTATTCTAAGATTTAGTTCAACAAAAAAGAATACGTACTATAACTAGAAATGTCGATCTCTTCGGGCAATTCAGGGATATTGACATCGAATCTGTCCTGTACTTCGTTTAGTATTTTAGCGTCAGTTTCGTCGCTAACGAAAGTAATGGCCAACCCCTTAGTACCGAATCTTCCGGCGCGGGCGACGCGATGAAGGTATGTATCGCTGTCTTCAGGCATATCGTAGTTGAAGACAATGTTGACGCGTTCAATATCCATACCTCGACCAAAAAGATTGGTCGCGACTAATATGCGTTTCTGAAAATCCTTGAATTGTTGATAACGCGATAAACTGTTAGGAATTATAAGTCATTAGATAATATCAAACTTATTGAGCTCTTATATTAATACCGGTCTTCTTGAGTCATAGCTCTATGAATAGCAATCGCTGGAAAGTTTTGCTCCACAAGCAATTGAGCCAAAGCAACACATCTCTGAACACTTTTGACGAAAATGACGACCTGTTGGGATGAATGAATTCATAAATATGTTCGAATGAGAGGCACTAAACATCATAACAAACCTGATTGAATTCGAGAACATCCAAAAGTTCGAATAGTTTGCGATTCTTTTCAGTGTCTTTAAGCTTAACGTAATATTGTTGGAGTCCATGTAATGTCAATTTGGTTTCGTCGTCAACATATACTTCCATTGGCTAAATATAGACAAATAAAATTGCATTCAATAATGAAATTCTAATACTTAAAAGTTTGAAGCAGTTATGCTATACGTGTCCAACGTTTGTCTCAATTCAAAACTGGGCCTTTAATGGATTGTAAATCCCAATAGAGGACAAATGAGACACGACACCAATTAAACCATCACATAATGCATAAGAAATTAATGATATAACCGATCGATCCGATTATGTCAACGATTAGGAGAATCTATTTGTTTGATTTCTTCGAGTCATAGCTTAGGCTTTCCCTCATTTCCCTTTCTCTACCATTTCTTTGTATTATTAGCCAAACTTTGAGAGAAGGTATTCATAAAACGGGTGCAAAGCGTTATCAAATGGCAGGTATTTATTGCCTATGACATCAATTTGTCTTCTTTTAAGTGGACGTATATTAAGATAAACTTAAAGACGGCTCTAATTATTACTCTTTAATAAACTATCATTTGTGGAACGTTCTTAAGAATCAGGATAAAACAATATTTAAATTTCAACTATTTTGGAAACGTTTTCAACCCAAACGATGTCTTCTTAAAAGAAATGAAGTCTTCTTAAAACATGTGTTGTCTTCTCTCGAAACTATCAACTATTGAATCAGAATCTTATGTAAAGACAATGACATGGATTTCACGCAAACCGACATTCATTAAGACAACTAATGCTCAAACTTATGATTCAAAATCAACAAAATTTCATTCATTCAACCGAAAGACATTAACAGCAAATTATTAGCTCTTATGATCTGATGGTCGTATTGGCGAAAGGGATGGTATGCGTTGTGAACACTTTCAAGTGTTGATTGAATGCTTACGTCTTGCATAAACTTCTTACAAACGGGTCGGATATCCTTCGAAAGCGTTGCGCTAAACATCATTACTTGCTTCTCATGTGGAGTCGCTTTAAATATCTCCTGAACATCACGTCTCATGTCTGAGAAAAGAAATGAGTTAAATATTAATATGGAGTCATTTAGTGGTAATTGAAATGAGATATCGATAAATACCTAATTGTTCTAACATTTTGTCGCATTCATCCAAAATAAAGTGTTTTATATTTTTGAGTTGGAGTTTCTTTCCGCGAACCAAAGCCAGAATACGTCCGGGCGTTCCCACAACAATGTGTGGCGGACTTGTGCGCAACACCTTTTCGTCATTAGTTATATTCATTCCGCCAAAAAAGACGGACACGCGAATGGTTGACATGTATTTCGAGAATCTCTCGTATTCTTTGCTTATCTGAAAGGCCAACTCTCTTGTGTGACACATGACTAAAACAGCCACCTGTCCGTCCACGGGATCCAACTGTTGAAGAGTTGCCAATACGAAGACCGCAGTCTTTCCCATACCTGACTTCGCCTGACATAAGATATCCATTCCGAGTATGGCCTGAGGTATGCATTCGTGTTGGACTTCACTTTATATCAAATTAATTGTTAATTAGTATTAATAGTCAATCAAATCAACCAATCAATCGATTGATACCTTGGATGCTCAAAACCACAATCAATGATAGCTCTCAAGAGTTCGGGTTTGAGCAGAAAGTCTCGAAATCCACTCGAATGTATTGAGACGTATCCGCCTTTCTTTGTCTCAATCGCATTATTATTGGTGGCATTCGATGCCTCCACCGCATTACCGGTCTGTTCGTCATCTTCTTCGTAGTCGAGAAGGTCTTGTTCTGTGTCGGCCATTCTTTCTATTAATTAGTTATTTATAAATCAATATTAAATATATTTATATTTTTATTTCAAAGCAATGCTGCTATCGATGAGTCAGAGCTTTATGTCTCTAATGGCGGTGAAAAACTCAATGCAATTGCGATCACATGTTATGTGAAGGCGTTTACAATTTTCCCAAAGAAAGGGCTATCACTCATACATTAATTACGTTAGGCTCAAATCAAGTTTTTGTGACCCCACCCAATGTAACGCTGTTTTCACTATAAATAAAGTTACGTTTTTTGGCTTTCATTCACCCTACCCCCTGCCCCTTACAGCTTAACGTAATTAATGGATGAATGCCTATAAAGTTAAGGTTTGTCGACAACTCACTAACTCTGAACAGAAATACCGTAAAACAAAAATTTTTACTTTCTATTTCATCATTGATTTCGGATAAATGTGAAAAAAATTTATTAAATAAATGAAGGATTGATTCCCAAAATGATTAATTATTTTAAAATGAGAGAAAACTAATATTTTTGAATTTCTTAAATTTTTTCCTGACTTTACTCATTGAGTGGTAACCTATGCTTTTCCTATCAAATGAAGACATTGACAAACTATTTCCTCTTCAAACTGATACGAGGGCTGATTTTGCTTTTACTTAATTTATAACAACTTATCAATTGTTTAAAACAAGACTTATTACAAATAAAACAAATTGAATTTCAGTTCAAATTCAACAATTAATTCAATATTCAATTGAAAAAGTAGTAAATTTTATTTTTGATATCAATTTAGAAATTTGAATAAAACGCAAGTATTTTATACTTAAATTTTGCGCAAATTCACGACTCAATTAAATGGGAAATAGAGCACATTGAATAATATTTGAAATAATTTAATAATTAGCCTTGATAAATTAGCAATAAATAAGTTAATTGAGTAGTAATAGCCTCAAGGCTTAAGAGAAACATATGAAATATCAGGAAAGCATTGAATCATTTAATACCTGTATTAATGTATGGGGTTTTTGAACGAATGAAACAAGTCTTATTGTGTTTGAGTAGAAATCGAGTACACGTCAGATATTTTTATACTAATTGTTTTTTTCTAAATAAAAAACTTTCTGAGAATTGGGGCTCAAAAAAGTTGAAGTCTTACAAAGCATTATATGTCGAGAAAATAATGGCAGAAACAGATCCAAAAATCGCTCAAATTTTGAATCCATTGCGTCTTTCGGTCAAAGAACAAGGTTTTTATCACTTTTGAATTAATTAATCAATAAATTAATGAATTATTGAATAATAGGAGATATCGTGCGAGCACTCAAACAATCGGGCGCTTCAGAACTTGACGTGAAAAAAGCTGTCAATGAATTGAAAGCTCGAAAAAAGTTATTGGAAGACAAAGAGTTATCGTTAGCGCCAACAGATGCTGGTTTTGACAGAGCGCGGATGGAAGACCTGCTCAAAAGAAGGTTTTTCTTTGACCATTCGTTCGCTATTTATGGAGGAATTGCGGGTCAATTCGATTTCGGGCCAATGGGTTGTGCGATGAAGAACAATATGCTTAACACCTGGAGATCGCATTTCGTACTCGAGGAACAGATGCTTGAAGTCGACTGCACTGTATTAACGCCTGAACCCGTTCTCAAGGCTTCGGGTCACGTCGAGAGATTTGCTGATCTTATGGTTAAGGATGTGGTGAACGGCGAATGCTTTCGATTGGATCACCTTATTAAAGGACATCTCGAAAAGTTGATGACCGACAAGAAAACTACAGCTGAAAAGAAAGATGAATACGAAGACGTGATCATTAAATTAGACGGTTTTTCAAAAGACGAAATGAATGCTATTCTCAGAAAATATGAGATTAAATCTCCCTTTACTGGCAATGAGGTGACGGATGCCATCGAATTCAATCTGATGTTCAGCACATCAATAGGTCCGAGCGGTAACATCAAAGGCTATCTGAGACCAGAGACAGCGCAGGGAATTTTCGTTAATTTCAAACGTCTTTTAGAGTTTAACCAAAGAAAGCTTCCTTTCGCTGCGGCACAAATCGGTAATGCATTTCGTAATGAGATATCTCCTCGCTCTGGGCTTATAAGAGTTCGAGAGTTCACTTTAGCAGAAATTGAGCATTTTGTCGATCCAATCGACAAAACTCACCCTAAGTTTGATTCGATTAAAGATCTTAAAGTAAACTTATATTCTGCTTGCAATCAAATGGATGGAAAACCTGCCGAACAAATCAGTATTGGAGAAGCCGTCAGTAATAAGACTATTGCTAATCAAACTTTAGGCTATTTTATCGCTAGAATTCATTTGTTTTTGATCAAAATCGGTGTCAATCCGCGAAGATTGAGATTCAGACAACATATGGGCAATGAAATGGCACATTATGCCACTGACTGCTGGGATGCAGAATGTCTTACTTCTTATGGTTGGGTCGAATGTGTCGGTTGTGCTGACCGTTCATGTTATGACTTATCTCAACACTCGAAAGCAACGAATATTAAACTTGTTGCTGAAAAAGAACTCTCAGAACCCAAACAAGTGGATGCTCTCGAATGCTTACCACAAAAATCAGTTATTGGAAAGACATTTAAAACTGAGGCAAAGCTTATAAACGATGCTTTGAGTTCATTAGATTCCGAACAAATACTTAAATATGAAACTGAATTATCAGAAAACGGAGAGTTTTCACTCGCGATTAACGACAAAAACGTCAAGATTTCAAAAGATATGGTATTGATTAGAAGATCTGTGAAGACAATACATGTCGAGGAAATAACTCCTGGAGTTATTGAGCCATCCTTTGGGATCGGAAGAATAATGTATGCCGTTTGGGAACATAATTTTCGAATTCGTGACGGAGACGAACAGCGATCTTATCTATCTCTGCCTCCAATCATAGCTCCACTCAAATGTTCAGTACTTCCATTGAGTAATAATCCCGAATTGAAACCTTATATCAAACAAATTTCTGCCATTTTGACCAAAAATGATGTCTCGCATAAAGTTGACGATAGCAGTGGTTCAATAGGTCGAAGATATGCGCGAACTGATGAAATTGCTATACCTTTTGGTATTACTATTGATTTTGACACAATTAATACTCCAAATACTGCAACACTTCGCGAGAGAGATAGTATGGAACAAATCAGAGCTCCGGTCAGTTTATATAACATTTATTTGAATGCGTGAACTCTTATTAATCATTTGATTATTTGTAGATCGAAGAACTCGGACCTATAGTTCGTGACTTATCGAACGGTAGAACAACATGGGATGACGTCAAAACAAAATATCCTAAGTTTGAACAACAAGAGTCTGTCGTTAAGAATACATAAAAATGTTTATTTTTAATACTGAATATAAATAAATGTTTTTAAGAACTAATAAATACATTGCATTTTGAGATCAGAAATTGTGCAAAAAATTATTTCAAAGAGATTTTGATTTAATTGTCAACTTTTACTAAATTAGTTATGTCTTGAGTTAATATATCAGACAATTGATGATTACGTTTGAGTTCATTCGTAAAAGTTGTCAATTCTGTTAATTGTTTTTCTCTATCTTTAAGTGAAATTTGTTGTTCGGTTAAGACATCACTTAATTTGTCTTTCAAAATGCTTTGATAGGAATCAATCAATTTATCGATTAATGAATTCCAAACTTGATATTCAAGATTCCATTCTTCTGACTGAATATTCCAACGATGTTCTAACTCTTCACTAAAAATTAATTTAAAATCTCATTCAAAAAACTATGAATTGTTTAAAAGTATTGAAAACTTACTCATACATAAGTTGGAATTCACTGTTTCTGTTTTGGTTCAATTGAATATACATTTCAATTATTTTGAGCGCTTTGTCGATCACTTCTGATATTTGATTGGATTCTTCGGCACTCAATAATTCATTTCCTATATTCAAGTCTTGAATACTTTGAACTCCAACTTTATAGCAAATCAATTGATCGCAAATTACGAAAACTTTTTTTCTTAATTTTTCTTTTCCGAATCGAATATAAAACAAACGCTTTTCCTTCAATTCGCAAAACTCTTTCTTTTCATAAATAGATTTTTTAATATTTTGTATTTCATTCAATTGTGAAATCAAAATATTTCGACTCTTTTCTAATTTAGAGTAATTTTCGTTCAATTTCTTGAACTCATTCGTCATTTGAGACAACTTTTTATTGGATTCAATATATTTTCGTTCAATTTCTTTATTAAGTCTAATATTTTTTGAATCAAATTTACTTTCAATTGTATCGAACGGAGGTATAGTTGACTTCAAATCATATTTAACTAAAGTTTTGTTTTGATTCCATTTATCGAAAAGTTTTGAGTCATTATCACATTTGACGTAATATTGATTATTATCAACACATTTCTGGTGTTGTTGTGATTCTCGTTCACGTTTTGAACTAATATTCTTTTCAGTTAAGTCTTTGCGACCATGAACGTAATACCACGGATGCAATGATTCACTAGATTTGGCTCTATTCTTCTTCATATTTATATGTTTTAAATCTAATATTCCACAAATTAATTAATGACTCAAAACATTTCCAAAACAAAACAATTAAAAGTCAGTCTCTTTTTAGAAAACAAACGATTGTTTTGTTCTATTTTTTAGAGGTATTGAAAATACTTATTGACAGTTATATTGGTATCAATTGAAAGCAATGTATTGAGTGATCGGTTGCGCCCTTTCTCTCAAAAACTCTGTAGTTATTCAATAGTTTGAGTCAGACTTTTGAGAGCTCCCTATAAACTATTTTATGAACTTTACAAATGGATAGGAGTTATGGGTAGTTATGACAGCATTTTTCCCAAAAACATTCAAATAATATTTGTTCATAAAATAGTTTATAGACTGCTCTCAAAAGTCTTATTCAAACTATTGATTAACTACACAAATGGTATAAGAAATGTGTCAACCAATTAGTGATTTATTTTAAAATTTAGGCTCAATTTTCAATTTAGTATTTATTAGATTTTTATTATAAAATTAATTTAAGTTAAAATTAACTTTTTCTCAATCCATTAAGAATATGAATGCATTTTTCAGTCAAATATCGCAAAAACTAATCTAAAAGAGTTTGTCATTCAATGCAAATATCAATTTATTGATTAGATATCAATTCTATCAAAGCTTAAGTCAAAACAAATTAAAGTTTAAATTTTTTAAAAACATTTCATATATTATTAGCCAATAGTTTAACATAATTTGAATAAATTTTATATATTTTTCTCAAACAATCACTTTCTAAACAAAAACATTCAAACTTTTTTCAATTTGAATTAGATTTCAAAGACTTCAATGAATCAAATTTATGTAAAAAAAAGATAATTTTCGTGAATTTAGCTCAAGAAAAATAATTCGAAAAGAAAATAGAATTTGATATAAAAGTCTGTAATTATTTTGATTAAATGGCGTTAATATTATTGGTCTAATTGTAATGACTGAATGGCTTCATTCGCAACACGTCTCATATATTGCGTGACTTGAAGAGGATTTTGAGCGCTGACAACAGCCGTTTCCGACACTATCCAATTTGCGTCCAAGCACTATTTATTTAAATATATTTTAAATCAATTATCGATTCAATATAAATGAGTGAAACGGACCGCGCATTCACTTATAGTCTCGGACCCGACCCTCCATCAACTTTTATAGCAAGTTCAGGATAATCTTCGCCTAAGTCTAATAACTTTTGTGATTGAATGGCCATTGAGGACAAGTCTGTATTCAAAATCGATGGTCCCATTCGTGCTTTCAATGGAGCCATTCACTTATTTTTAATACTTATAAAATTAAAATATTAATTATTATTATTATTAATATAACTATAATTTAGTAGTTATTCAAAGTTTTGAATGAGACTTTTGAGAGCGCGCAAAGAG
>JAQIWZ010000766.1:0-15922 GCA_034697245.1 Malaconothrus monodactylus | reverse complement strand
TTCGCACAGTTTGTTATCAAAAATTTATTTTAATTTTCTATTATCTTTGTTTTTTTATTCTTGAGTCACAAAATTGAAATTTTGAAAAATTGAAATTACTAAAACTATTAGAAGTGGCAGTGGTTTCAGAAACTGATAAATTATTTGTATTTATAGGCAATTCATTTAATTTAGAAACAGTTTCATTTGCATTCAAATCATTTGGTTGTTCCTTTTGCAGAGCTTCAGATGGAATCTCAAATTTGGAACTTTCGTCTTCATGCGAATCATGATTCAAATTATTGAGCTCTTTATTCTGGTCATCATTTTTGACTAAAACACTAATCGGTGACTCACATAAATCATTAAATTCATGTTCATTAGTGTTAGAAACAGTTTCTAAATTATTAGATTCAACAGAATTTGATAGAGAATTTGAGTTTTCACACTTCACATCACCATTCAATACAATACTTGATGTTTGTTGACTATGACTGTTGACTGTAATAGCAGTAGTAGTGTTTGATTCAGGAGTAAAAGTTTCAGACACTCTATTGAGACTCTCAGGGATATCAAAATTTAATTTAGTAAGAGTTGAAGTGGTCTCAGTCATAGTTATTATATCATTGCTTTCGTCTTCTATTGCATTTTGATCGAGTGGAGAGTTAGGAGACATTGAATTAGTTGAAGTAGACATCGAATGAAATAAGTTTGTGGTTCGCGCAGAACTCAATTCTCTAGTGGTCACTAAAGCGGGAATAGCAGAAGGTATACAATTCATTCTTCCGATTCGAGATATTTTGCTCACAATATTATCAGTATTTGCATCAATTAAAGGCTCAACTGTAACGACAGCCGCAACGGGCAGTTTTCGCGGATTACTTTTGAAATTTTCAGTAGACTTTTCTCTATCTTTTAATAAGATATCAGTTTGTGATAGAGAAGCGTCTGTTTCAGAGCTGATTTGGTCTGAATTTGTCAGTTCGTTGTTTGTATGACAAGTTTGTACATTCATTTGACTCTTCCTATCGAGAGGTGATGAGGGCTTCGCTTCACATTTAATATCAGATTTAATATCAGATTTATCAATATTGGAATCGCTATCATCTGATATAATTGACGCCAAACTCACTGACGCGCTGTCAGGCGTTGGTATCGATACCTGAACTGAATCCAAATCTTTATTTTGTTGGTTCGCAATATTGTCATCATTTAATGAAACAGTTGTTTTGCAAACATCATCAGAATCTGATGTAATATGTATTGCACATTGTGTTGTATTGTCTTGTGTTGTATTAATGTCTTCATTATGGATAAGAGGCACAGATTTATTTGTGGATATGTTATTATCATTATTGTTATTATCATTAAATTTATTTTGAGCACATTTAGAACTAATTTTAGATGATTGCAAAAATACAGTTTCAACCGTTTCACTTAAATTTGTCGAATTTAATGCAAATGAAGAATCATTAATAGTTTTGTTGATATCAAATGAAGAGTCATTATTAATAGTTTTGTTGATATCAAATGAAGAGTCATTAATAGTTTTGTTGATATCAACTAAAGACTCAACACTGGGAGAGGCACATAAAGATAAATTTGATGTGACAATACCGCCGCCTGAAAGGAAGCGTTGCTCTCTTTGCAACTTTTTTCTTTGGTTTTTATTCAAATTATTTGTACATTCGTTGGCCAAAGTAGACTCGGCTGACATCGCTCTTGTCGTTCGAACGCCTCTCACCTTCTTTGAAACATTTGTTTTCATTTCAAGTTCACTCGTCGAGTCTCTTCTATTTGAAACAACAACTGCAGAATTGGGTCCTCTGATTGATATATGAAGAGGAGGGACACGCGGCTCAGCGATCAATACCTGATTCTCTATGCATTGAGTGCTTATAAATGAAGTATTTGATGATTCACTTGACTTTTGGTTCGTGAAATGACTTCGAGAATGAAATAATGAATTTGATGACGAAGTGGTCGGAAAGTTCTCTGGATTCGAACATTCTTTTTGACATTCTTTTTGACTTTCCATTTTAACTCTTAACTTAAGTTTATCAGCAGACAAGCCATCATTTGCAGGTACAGTAGTATTAGAGCTCATTTCATTCATATGGGTCGGTGTGTCTCCATTCGCGACATCAATTGAAGACTGAGACGAAACATCTGTTCCAGACTTTCCTAAACCAGAGTCTGTATCTGAGGAGTGATTGTTATCTTTGCCATTACTACCAGCATCTGATAAACTTCTTTCAGAATGTCCGCCAACATCAGATCCTGCGTCCAGTTCTGGAAATATTGTTGCGGGCGATGGTCTGTCCTCCTCTTCTTCGTCACTTAACATTGGCTCTAAAAGACCTGTGAATGGGTTTATGAGATGTTTTGTTTTGCTACTTATTCTTGATGTTGGAGGAGAAGGAAATACTGGATTTGTGTCGCTCTCTTTCTCGTTACCAGTATTGCTAACTTTAGCGTTCAATGCATTAGTAGACAAAATAAGACTAGACTTTTCTTCGTGTGGCTTTATTTGTGTATTTGCTGCTGGAAATGATTTACTACAAGACGGGGCTGTAGTTACGTATAAAGGTTTACGCAAATGAGTCGCTGCTATGGGAGGGGAACCAACAATTGCGGCCGAAACTTGAGGGCGATTTAATTGAGAGCGCAATGATAAATGACCAGCTCTTACAACCTGAGGTTGTCCCTGCGCTTCCGGATGTATTGCGGGAAATCTATTTTCAATTATACATAATATCAATATTTGAAATCAATTAAATTTTTTTAATTTTCAAACCTTGACATTGAGCCAATAGGAATGCTAATCAAATGCTGAAACGAAGACGACGTTGGCATCGATGAAGTGGAATCCATTCCTGACTGTTGTGGGAATGGATTGGACGGTAAGTGCTTTAGTGTGGGGGTTGTTGTTGGGGTTATGGATACAGAAGTTTGTGTCGTCACTGGACTTGAATTTGTAAAATGAGTCGACTCTGAATTTTCAGAATCTATTTTATCCTTAGATTTTCTCGATTTTCTGGGTTTACGCTTCTGTCCCGAATCACTCAATGCATTGATTTGATTAAGAGAAGAGGGAGGCGGAGGTGCCATCACTTTGTGATGACCTGAAGTGCCATCACTTTGTAAAAGGTTTACCAGAAGAGGACTCGTTAGCGCCACATTAGCTGACGCTCCGTTAGCATTAGCGCAACTCTGATTGAGAGCAGTCGCCACTGCAATCGGTTGTGGCTGTGATTGAGTTTGTGGTGATTGTGAGGTTTGGGACTGTTGACAGACTTTTGCATTCTTTGCATCTCTAATATAAGTGGATTGAGGTTTACTTATTGAGGGTATGTTTGAATTTGAGGACGTGATCGAAGCGATGGTCGAAACGGCATGAGTTAGAGAAGGATTATTTGGTAACGATTGAGATGCTTGTGTCTGACCGAAGGTCAATGGCAACCGAATTGAAGGCGTAGTTATGACTTGATTTGGCCGTTGGACTGATGTATAATGTGATGCACTGTTGAGTCCCTGTTTGGTATGCATTGCGTGTTGCATACTTGCAAACGGGAATAATCCATAATTTACTGTCGAATTTGACTGAACTTCACGTAATGACGGGTTTGCTATTGAAGATCCTATTGATTGATTCGATACACGAGTCCCTGTACTTGAACTCACATTACAAGTGATCGCATTAGACGTAACAGATGTTGACGACTGTGAAGTCAAAGTAGAACTTGCACTAGAGTTTAGATAAGGAATCGGTTCATTGTTTGCCGGCGCGACCACATTAGGTGATCGAAATGCGGGCAAACGATCACTACTAGATTCACATGCTGTGAGAACACTATTGGAGTTCGTGGTCACTACATCTCCGTGTTGTTGACTTAAATATTGTGCTATATTTTTACGAGTAATTTCAACACTCGGTCCACTCGATGGAGAACCGATAAAGTCAAGAGTTGATGAAACAACTGACGAAACAACACTACTGGACGTTGATATAAGTGAATTATTATTAACATGATTATGATTATAAGTCAATGTTATTTCATTATTATTTATATTAATTGCTGATGAGTTCACACTCGAAGACGTGACAACATTTGCACTATTGTTCACAACACTATCGTTTGCTTTTCCAAGTAATAGTTCGTGACTTTCATTGAAATTGTTGGCCAGAGTCAGGGTTATTACCTAATTATTGAACAAATTTATTTTATTAATTAATAATTTGAAATTATTTTATTAATAAATAATTTGAAATTTAAATTATTTTATTTATTAATAAATTGAATAACAATCCAATTGATGTCAAACCTGATCGCCTTCTATTTGTACGGATAGTATTCCTAATTCTCGTAAAGTATTATCTCCTCTTTCTGCCAATTGCCTTAGCCTTTGAGCGGCATTTCGAGGTATATTAAAAGTCACGCGAACACTATTCCAGGGCTCGACTTTAGTCACTTGGAAAGGCTTCTTGTTGTCTATATTGAGGATAAAATTAAAAATGAATTAGAAAGTTGTAAATGAAAGCGAAATGAATGCATACCGTCTGAGACGAGCCTTTTTAATTTGCATATAATTTGTCGCAATCTATTAGGAAAGGCCGGGTCCCTGAGATCACCTTCACATGTGAGAACTGTAAGCGCTAAGTCGGTATCATCTCCTGAGACATCCATGCCTTCAATTATATAATCAAATCATTTTTTTATCACTTTTTTTACGAATTATTATTTAATCTTATTCTTATCTCAACTCTTTTGGTTCTTAACTTTTATTCATTACTCTTTGTTTTTGTAAATAATGACTCATTTTTTTCGTAATATATGAATAAAATTAATAAATAATTTACTCTCAACTAAAATAATGACTATTTTTCATATAATTATGTTATGAATTAATGATATGTTAAATAAAACTAAAACTCATTAATGAATATTAATATCAATAAAAACTTATTCAATATTGATTTAATCAAAACATTCAAATAATTTCTGATAAAAACTTAATTAAAATAATTAAATAATTGACTGAATGAAGAAATGAATTGAAAATTGAAATTAACTATTAATGAAAGCATTGAAATAAATGTATTTTAAAAAATGGATTAATTTTGAGAAAAATTGGTCCAAAAAAAGCAGTTTTTCGAAAATTCAAAACTAAATCAAACGAAAAAATTGATAGAAATTCAAAAACATTATAAATAAATAATTAAAAAAAAGGGTAAAAACAGAATAAATAGCAAATAATTAAATAAAATAATTAAATGATAAGAAGAGATGAGTTCGAATAGAAAGTGAAATAATATAGAAATAAATAGAAATAAATGGAAACCAACGATTGGGTGCATCGAAAAAGTGTTACTTATATTCGAAACTAAAACTCAATTAATAATAACAAAAACAAACTTAAAAATGAAATAATAATAAAATTAAAATAAATTTAAACAAATCGATGGTAATTACCTTCACATGATATAATCTTTGGCATGATTTTATGCCTTTGACGTTCGCCATAGAAGAGGAACAATAACATCGACAGCCATTTGCAATATCAGCGCATGACTGATATCACCATAAAATACAATTCAATTCTATACTTATTCTATAGACAAATAGATATTCACTCAAAAACAGTCTACTATTGATTAAATATCCGTCAGATGGCGTTATGTCTCTTATAATTAAATACACATTTTATGTGTCTTTCTGTCCAACCAATAAATGTTTAGTAAACAATTATTTGCCGCTTAATTCAAAATTCATTTTTAAAAATCTAAATTATTTGAACTTTAAAAATAATTGTTATCAAAATTGAGCTTTTTTATTTAAATTTTTTCCAATTCTTCAAAAAAATTAAAAATAAGTTTATTTTGAATCAGAAGTTGTTTGAAAATAATTTATTAAAAAAAGTCTTAGAAATAAAACAAATGATTTGTACATTTTTATGGAGGAAAATATGTTTTTAAGGACTTTTTTGTAAATATTTAACAGGCGATGGATTAGTACTACCACCAGAACTACCGGTTCTATCGTGAGAATGTTTATCTTTGTGGCTGTGATGCTTTTGTTTGTGTTTATTCTTATGTTTTTTATGTTTCTTCTTTTTCTTTTTTTCTTTATGTAATCTCGAATGTCCGCTTTCGTCTTTATCTTTCTTCGATTTTTCTTTATCTTTTTCTTTTGGTTGAGGCATAACCTGTTCGACATTGAATACTGGAATAGGATTCGGACTCGGACTTAAGTGTCTGACTAACAGATCAGGCGTAAAATCTGTTGAACTTTGTATTTGAGAGGTCGACGCACTAATGCTCTCATCGATTAGGGGTCGAGTATTATCGGTGATCATTGTTGGCGATCGGACGGAGAGTTCACTTTCCATAATATTACCACTGCTTTGATCACTCAATTGATTACGTTTCGAATCATTCAACTGTTCAATCAATTAATAAATTTCAATTAATTTTTCACAAACTATAACCACTATATATACCACTTCATCAAAAGGGGAATCGGTTTGTATCATTTCCACGTCATTCAAGACTTCTTCGTCGAAATTATCTTCTTTCGAATCGTTAATTTCTTCTTCAACTTCCATTTTGGAATCATTTACCTTTAATAAACACTAGATGAAATTCAATGTTTAATAATTTTATGATATTTGATGTCTGAGTTTAAAGTCTGAGATCAATATTAACTCTAAACTGATTTTCTAAACTCACCGAAACGTCATCAGTAACTAAAGATGTACTGACTGTAGCCTTTTTCTCTTTTAGATTCAAGACAACTGAAAACTATTGACAGAATAAGGGTTCAATTAATGATTACAACCAGTTTTATGTAAATATAACTTTCATTGAATAAAATATAAATAGATATATACTTCTGGTTTAGGCAGACATGAAGGTCGGCCGCGGCCATACAGTGTGTAATATAAATCAACGACAGCGTTACGGATTTTAGAATCATAAGACAAAAGGTTATTCATCAGACGCCACAAGCGATCGACTAAGTCTTCAGTATTCAATAGATTAGGTTGATTTTTAGTGAAGGGAGGATTTTTGACTAATTCTTTCAAAATATATAATCGAATGGAAGGAATTGACTCATTTTCAACTAAATCTAAAAGAAAGTCTAAATCTTCTTTTCTTATTTCAGCTTTGGTTATATCGATTAACGCTTCTAAGGCTGCTTTACGAACATCAATAAAAACTCCACTCACAGCATATTCACGAAAAAAGAGAGGATTACTGGGCAAGTGTCCCATCTTTTGTAAGTGTCGAATAGCCTTCAAACAGCTCACAGTCACCGTATGTTTATAACAGGGCAAAAGTTTGTCTAAATTGAAATATCGAGTGATTTCTTCTAATATACATTTAGTATCAGTTGAAAGAGCATCGGCTGTGATTTGTTGAAGACCTGTGGGATCTATTACTGCTGTAACGACAGGAGTGACTGTTTCTGCTAAGGCGTCAACCAATGCCGCTCTATAGTAGTTATCAGAAAACTTATTTTTACTGTTGTCGTTGTATTTAAATAAATCAAACAAAAATCTGATCACTTCTTGAGGACATATTCCGTGAGTATTTCTCAAACCTGCCATCGCTAATGGCATTGCTTTCTGAAGAAAGTAATGTTGAAATTTAGAGAAGTTATTAAGTTTAATGATATGAGGGCATGAATGAGATCCAAACAGTTTACGAAATATGCTTAACATTGCGGGCGGACCTGTCCATGTAGTGGCCATTTGATTGGCTACTTTCCTAAGACATAGAGTTGCAGCACATCTGACTCTATAGAAACATTGCTCATTGTTTATGGTATCGGTTAAGGCGTTTCGTGTGGGAGGAGTACTAAATTTCTCAATATATTTAATTACATCCATCTGTGCCATAACATCGCGCTCAAAACGCAACTGATATTGCCATTGATAGTCTGGTTGCTCAAATACTACCTCACGTAAGAGTTGCATTTCTGGATCTATTCTTATCCATAAAACTGGGGAATCAGGGCTTTAGAAAATAAAGTGAAAGCAGATTTTGAATTCAAGTTAGAAATTAAGATAAAAGAGTTCAACAAACTCTTTTGCAATAGAAATATTAAGACTTACTCCATAGCACTCAAGTCCATATCCACTTCCTCTCCTGTACACAAAGGAATCTTTTTCTTTTTGTTACGTCTGCTCTTTGAATGACAGGTCAAATCATGTTTCGTGACATTATCTTCAATTTGTACGGGATGTTTGAAAGTCCCGTCCAATTCTTGAACGGTTACAACTAAAGGGCCCTTAAAATTAAAGTCAAAAGTTAAAAACATATACAACTGTAATGAGAATTTCAAATATCTTACAACATATCGCTTAATACCAGTAGAAGTAGTTTCGAGTTGTTTTATTTCGAGTTCAACAGTATTTCTCTTACGATTGAAGACAAAGCTGCCATGAAACTTTGCGTGTCCGCTTTGATATACCCATTGCTTGAGAAAAGTGTCGATGTTTTTTCCGGTCACTGTAGATATGGCCCAAATGAAGCTTTTCGTTGAAACAAGAAAATTGAACCAAACGTTTGCTGTAAACTTTTGTGGCGCTGCGTTTATGGCCAACGAAAGCAATTTATTGAATACTTGCAAAAGTAATTCTCGTCCCAAATAATTTTCGAGCATTCGAATGACTAAATGGCTTTTCTTTTTATGCGCCTTATCATAAAGTGGTGATATTGTGTGCAAGTGTTTAATAGGAAAATAAAATGAATTCATTTCACTGGAGCTTTGATTGGAAGGATCCAAAACAACTCCTCTATATTTTTGTTCGTATTCAATTATGTCTTGCATTTGTTTATATAATTCAAATCGATGTTCATTATTACCGAAAGCTTTCTTATAATATTGTGACGCGAGGAATGCAGAAATTCCTCTCGTAAGCCAAGCGTCAGACCAGGACTGCATTGTTATAAAACAACCGAAGAATTGTTCGGCGATCGCACGAGACAATACACGTCGAGATATATAAGTTTGATCTATAATATGTCGCGAATGCAAAAGATTTGTAGACAATATAGTCATAGTTGCGAACGGCTGTGCATTTTCATAGGCCTGATCGACAAATACTTGTTTATAACAAGAATACGGATATCGACTCGAAAGTAACTCTTCGTAGAACTCAAACGCCTCGTGAAGAAAACTACACGTGTCTCTTAATAATGGCAATAATTGAGGTAAACAAAAATGTGTTACTTCATGCATGTAGGGGTCGACCATTATTTCAAAAGGTCCAACTGCTAGTGCGATATTTGGAGCACTAGTTGGAGTTGATAAGCAGTAGTGATATGTCTTCCTTTTCATATCTTGCGTATAAACAGTTTCGATGAGATCACCACAAGAGACAGCGACCATATTTGCGTCCACTGTGAACTCCATTCTCCACGTGCAGGGCTCGGAATAAGTGTCCACACATGGAAACCATAGACGAGAAGAGTTTTCGTACCTATAAGTGAAGAGATGAGCTCCTCTTTCAGCGAGTGATCCTTCCATTTCCGGCACAACGAACTGAACGCCTCCTAAAGGCTTGTCTAAAGAGAACTCGACGTGAATTCGCATTATTTTCCGTTCTTTTATAGAAGTGATTATTTCAGGCGTTTGTGGCATTTGTACAATAAGTTCACCATTTCCTCGATCGGGTTCTACGCTATTGACTACAGACAAGTGACAGTTTGAAAAGTTGTCTAAATTCCTCTGTTTTGAGTCCGATTGCGAGATCTCGAGAGTTGGGTCACTGTATGTGAAGGTGCAGTCAATTTGTTCATTAATCAAAACCCGATATATACGACATTGTTTTACACTGAGTTTAATCTTTTTCAAGTCATCTCTTTGTGATATTATATGCAATTCAACGAAACCCTAAATCAATGCATTTTATTATTACTATTAAAGACTTTATTTAAATCTATTAAATAAGACTTACAGTAAATGATTGTTTTTGGAAATTAATATTAGTTATGCACAAGTTTTGATGACATCTATAAATATTAATTATTTATAAGTAAAAAGTATTGACATTAAAAGTGTTAACATTAAAAGTATTGATATTAAAAGTATTGACAATAATTAGAGTCAAAACTTTACTCACACTTTGAAGTGACGGTTGCTTTCGCTTTTATTGTCTCTTTTATTCATAATTAAAGCTAATTATTTAATTTAAAAAACAATCAAATCATGATTTAAATAAACCAAAGGTTAGATAATCGTTACATTATTTGAAATGACAATATTTTCAATTTAATGCATTATTTAATGTCCGTAAAGACCAATAGATCGCACTCTAAGTCAACGATACACTCAATCAAAATATTGTTATTGTATTTCCTTTTCCTTTGAGATCACATTTGTTTCAGTTTTTACTAATTTATTAATCTATAAGATTCCGACTCAGCGCTGGTCGAAATAAGGCTATTCTCGGTCGGAACGGTTATAATCAACAATAATGGTATCCATTGTTATATTTCTATTCAATTGTTACATAATTTCATATAAATTAATGATTAATTAAAAGCAAAACCTTTTTATATGAATCGAATTCAGAGCTCATACGCAAAGCCCGATCCAAACAAACCTGGCGTAGAAGAAACTCAGGTCCAAATACATCGCATTAGAATAACTCTCACGAGTCCTAATGTCAAGAGTTTGGAAAAAGGTATCAATTTTTCGGACATTTGTCTGTTTTAGAAAGTATTCATAACTTTGAATCAAATGAATAACAAATGAAAACTTTTACAAATAGTTTGCGCCGAACTTATAAAAGGAGCCAAAGATAAGAAGCTTCAGGTGAACGGACCCGTCAGACTCCCGACTAAGACTCTCCGCATCACAACTCGTAAGACTCCATGTGGTGAGGGATCAAAAACTTGGGATCGATTTCAGATGAGAATTCATAAGAGAGTTATAGATCTTCGCAGTTCTTCTGAGACCGTAAAACAGGTCACTTCCATCAGTATTGATCCGGGAGTTGACGTCGAAGTAACAATCGCTGATCCTTAAGATTATGTATTTTTATTATAACACCATTGAATTTATTAATAAAAATATTGATATTTGAAAAAAAATTGAACTTTATTTCAAACATTATTTACAATTAAATAAAGAGCTCAAAAACTTATATCAAAACTTAACTTAATTTTTATTGTTTTGATTGTCAATGAAATCATGAATTTGGAAGGATGGCCCAATTCTAAAATAGTTACGAAAAGTTAATACTGTATTAATACTAATTACAAAGAGTACGAGTCGGTTAAAGAGCTGGAAAATAAATATCACTAAAAATTAGAATTATTGTTAAAATATTTCATTAAAATATTAATTATTAACACTAAATAATAACTACGAAAATAAGGTTTTTTAAAGATATAAATGAACTCATTTGATGTAAGACTAAATTAAAATTGAATAAAAGGCACTTGAATTGAGTTTCAAGTCGTGAAATCATGTTCTCCAACACTTTGAAAGAGATAGTCTTTATAAAGAGTGTGTCTTTTGATCATAATTTTCTTAGTTATGAGATCTCTTTTCTCGATGAGATACTTCTTGTCTTTTCGTGGTAAAGTAGGGCTGAGTTTGGCGCACCAACGCGCCAACAATATAAACATAATCGCTAGTAATATAATAATGAAGAGCGCGTGCATGTGATACTCAGTGGGCAGAGCCGACCAAAATGTGTGCACTGGATATAAATAATCTTTTAGTGCTTGTACTGAATCAGATCCTAACACTGATTTTAGAAGACCAGAGGCTGAGCTACTCGCCAGAAAATTTAGCAATAAAACAAATGGTAAAAATATGCCAAATATTCCTAATGTTAGGCCACGCAAACTGGCCCTCAAATTTGCTGATCTTTTGCTGCTGTCGTCTTCAACTTTTGCGTTTATTAATTGAACCAATTGTTCACAATCTCGTTCGAGAGTATTGAGAGTATTCTGAATCGTATAATTGATGGTCTTTTCGATGTCTTGACAAACTTCATCGATTTGGTTAACACAACGCGTTTGTTTCGTCACGTCAGGAATGGGCACATAAATGGTAGGCATATCGAACCCACATTTGTTAAGACCCGGACGTTTACAAAGTTCTTGAACGATTTGCATCATTACTTTCTGTCGATCGCTTTCATGTCCCGCTTCATCAGCTTTTGACAAATAAAATCTCATTCTTTCGCTGTGTCTCGTATTCAGTTTTTCGACCAAATTCAATGTTCGCTTACATAAGGCTTGACCGATCGGATCAAAGAACACAAATATAAGATCCGCCAAATCCCCTAACCATGAAATAGCTTTATCGACATCATAGGGATAGTGGACATCGCCGTCGACCAGACCCGGAGTGTCTACAAACGTGACTAAATTGAATTTTTTCGCTTTCGAGGGCGAGATCTCAGTCGAAAGGTATTGAATAACTCCCGGAATCTTCTCTAAAGTCTTGAAATATGGATACAAATGAATGGTAGCCTTTCCTGTGAGTGATTCTCTTTTTTTGCCACTCGTAACAAAAGTAAATCCTTGTGTTTCAATCGCAACACCAGTTTTTTGAACATTTTGATCGATATACCAATTAATAAAACTGCTCTTTCCCGCCGAATGATTGCCGATCAATAACACAATTATCTTTCTTCGTGGCGCCAATAAATGCAAACCAACGCTTTGACCGATTTTTATCAAACCATTGTTGGGATCGGCGTATAATGAATGCAATTCTTGTAGAATTCGTTCATTAACTGACACTTCGGGCAATTCTTTGGCTACTTCTTTGACCATTTCTTTGGACACTTCAGTCTCTGAATTGGCATTTGTTTTGGATTTGTTTTGTTTCGGCATTTCCTCTATTCGTTTAAATCTTAAAACAACTGATATTTTAATTAATATATTATTAATAATTTGTTTGTTTATTAAAATATTTAAAAATTTACTTTAAAAACGTTTAAAATCGTGAAAACTGTCATTAAATAAAATATAAGTATTTAAATAATTAATACAATAATTGTTATCACATTATTGAAACTCAAACATCCAATAAAGTAGTCGTTGTGCTATTACTCGATAGTAAGGCTTAACTCAAAGCTCACGTCATTCAAGGTTTTGAAGTTGTGTTGCGTTGGCTTCACTGAGAGTGTAGCAGAGATTCTAAATATTATGCAATTTAAAAGTTTGGCTAAATGTTAGGTTAGGTTAGAATAGTCAGTGATTACTTCAAAACTGAATTATTAGTTTCGGGACTCACATGAAATAAACTGATCTTAAGTTTAATTTTAGTTTAATATAGAAATTAATAAGTTTTAAAGATTTCAAATAAGTTTTGCTTAACTTTTCAAAGAATAGCTCAATATTTCTTTGAGTTTTAAATTTTGCTGAAAATAGAAAATACTTCTATAATACAGATGTTTTGAGGATATCTGATTCGATTTGACCAATAGATTGCTGACATGTTTAGATGATTTTGATATAAATTGATTCATAAGAGCAAAGAGTTCGTCGTTAACTTATAATTAACTTATAAATGATTAGATAACTTATAAAAGTTAGATCAAAATAATACAATCGTTAACTAATGAAGAAAACTAACCATTAAACGAGAACCAAAACCGTAAAGAACATAAACAGTGTTTTTCAAGGAGGGGTAGGTGGGGGTCAACCCTCCCTTGAGAAAAATTTGTAGAATTTGTAGTTTTTTTTCCAAGAGATACATTATTTAAAACGATGGAACTCTTGTATCTCTTGAAAGAAAAAGTCTACAAATTCTACAAGTTTTTCTCAACAAGGAAGGGTTGACCCCCACCTACCCCTCTTTGAAAAACACTTGTATTTATAGCAGAAATACCTGTATATGTCTTACGCCTACAGAATAAGCTCAAAGTTGAACATTGAAAATTAAAATTAAATTATAATTCAATGGGTTGAATCATTTTTATTAAACAGATATAAAAATAAATAGATTTAATGAGAATTAAACAAAACTAAGAAAACAATCAAAAACATCCATAAAAACATGATTTGAAACAAACTTTAGAAATCAAGAAATATATTTCAAGTCGAGTAACAAAAACCAATTTATCACTTCAGATATGCTTTTCTTTCGGTGAATTATAAAACCTTTCCATAATTGCTTTGGAAATACTTCCAGGAATTCTCTGATTCTTTCGAATCAGATCTTCAATTGCGAGAGCCGTCTAAATAGCAAAGAAAATATTGATTAAAAATATGTTTACAATTTTGGATGACATACATTTTGAGCCACTTGTTCGGCACTCAATGAGCTGTCGTATTGTATTGGTTTGCCTATTATTGTCCTAATCATTAAATAAATTTATAATTAATATAAAGTCTAATCTTTAAACTTTGTTTCTATTAATAAACCTTAATTTGACGGGAAATCCGCCATAAATTGGAACAATTGGAACTTTGATTCTTTCGTATAAGTTTCTAAAAAAGTTTTGTCCAATTCTAATCGAACGAAAAGCTTCGCGAATATTTTGAGTGAAGACTGGAATAATCGGCACTTTTGCTTCTATTGCAACTTTCGCGAAACCAACTCTTTCGCCCCAAAGCAAACGATAGCGTTCATCACCGAATTGGGCTGTAGTTTAAGTCGACCATAATTATCATCAATGGTTTAAATTAAACAAATAATTTGAATGCAAACCTTCGCGAACCCCTCCGGGAGCTATTGAGAGCAAATCGCCCTCTTTTAAAACATTTGCACAGCCACTAATAGAACCGGGAAATACTTGTAAGACTTCCATCATTAACTTCCAACCTATCGATTCGATCAGAAAATTATCAAAAACAATATTTAAATAATGATAAAGTGATAAATACCGGGAATACGAAATAAGAAGTGGTCGCCAACCGCTCGTATCAATCGTTTTTTATAAAGAAGACATTTAGCGGATAAGTAGTAATAGTCGAGTGGAATCGCTCCGTGATAGTAGACTATAAGAGCTGGTCCTTCATTTGGAATATTATCGAAACCTTCGACTTCATAGCCGTACCACAAGAAGCCGTGCGCTTCCCACATAACGGCTACCGCATGAAGAGCTCCGTCCCAATAGTGCTTCCTTTCAATAGCGTCTTTGATTTTTGCCAAATCAAGTCGTTGTCTGTGTCGGTAAATGAAGATAATTAGCGCAGACGTATACAGCAATAACAATATCAATAAAGGCAACAAAAATGTTATCTGAAATCATAATTTTAAATCATTCATTAGTTATGCAAATTATTTATATTTTATTTTATTTTTTCATTTATTAATTTAATTTCCTCTAATTTTTTAACTGATTTAACAACAAATTCATTTCTAAATAAATAATGATTAAAATAATTAATACTTTTGTTAAAAATCCTTTCATAAAGTTTTTGATAAAGTTTTAATTTCTAAAAAAGTTATTTCAAAGAAAATCAAATGTAAATAAATTAAAATCCAATTTGATTATTATTACGAATAGTATTAATTACTGACCACAACAGGAGTGAAGAGCCATATCAACCATTTCAATAGATCTATATCTATATAGTTTTCAATCGACGATAAGTTAAATTTATAATAAGTATAATTACCGACAGATTCACTAAATTTGTATAAATTCATAACATTATACACAATATATGAGCCAATTATTGAATTCAACATTTAATTAACTATTCATTTATTAATCATTTGTTTTGCTATTAATTAGTGTTTACCTCAATCTAAACATTAGTCAATAATTGTATTATTATTTACAATGTTTAATAAATTAATTTTAATTTAAAATAAAGTTAAGGCTCTTTTCTCCGAATGACATGATTTTTGGCTTTAAATAAAAGACTTTAAGCCAAACACATGACACATGATTTTGTTTTTTAAATATAGAGGTCTTTTAAGTCTGGTTTAGATATAACTTATTGTATATTAAGCAA
>JAQIWZ010000765.1:0-15927 GCA_034697245.1 Malaconothrus monodactylus | reverse complement strand
CTATATATTCAATACACATATTCGACAGACTTTTTCTTTATTAAGTTATATTAAATTTATGGTCTTTGTTTATTTGGTTAATGTGCGTATTTGTCATTTTTATAACTTTTCAAATTTCAATTTATAGCAATTTCATCTACTTCTTAATTATCTACTTTTGAAAAATTTTTTTTATTAAGGAACTAATAATAACGTATTTTTTTTAAATAGGAATATTTATATAGTCTGCGATCTTGTTCGATGTCTGAAGACGATCCCGACGAACTTCAGTGAATAATAATTTATTTCGTCCAAATTCGCTTGTTTTGCACTTTCTTTAAAGGAACAAAATTTGTGAATTTTATTTTTCAAATAATTTCAACAGCAATCAAAGTTTAAGACTTTAATATTTGGTCAAAATGAGTGATCCTAAGAATAATCCAAAGTAAGTAATTGTATTTATGTTCTAACAGTTCTTTTTAAATATTTAACCAAAACAACTTACTTTCGAAATAAATGTTATGCCTATTCTTAAATTATTTATTAAAATAAAGTCAAAGGAAATCAGAAATAATAGAAAGCATGCGTTTCAAAATATAATTATCCATTGGAAGTTCCGGTGAGGTCTATACCACCTCAGGATTCTCGATAAACTATATCCCCTTCGGATTTCAACACCGAAGGTCAATAATAAAACGTGACTCGCAAAAAAACTTTGAAATTTTTTTTTGTTGCAAACTTTATTAAATGGATAAATTTTGAATTAAATTTTGAATTTTGAATTTTTTTGAAAACTTAGAGAAATGTTTTCAAAATTTAGAAATTCTATTAAAACTTAACTGAACAAAAATGTTAGACGAAGGGAATATAGCCGACATTCAATACATTTTTAGATTTGGAGAAATGTGACCCCCCAGTGCTTCGGACCTTGGATTGTATGGTTTGTAAATGTTTGAGTGACGCACAAAATTATACTCAAGTGTTCTTATTTTGTGTTTATAAAATGCCAATTCCTAGAATACTCTCTACTTTAATGAATTTTGGGTTATTTCGGATACAGAGCGCGAATGGTTTTGCCTACTTTTTTCACTATTACTTTAGACTTTGGTTTTATGACTGCTCCAAAATCGAAAACAATTCATTTTAATCCATCATATATCAAATAGTTCTATAAGAATCAAATATGAACTGCAAATTTTTCCATGAATTAAGTTATTTTTTACTCAAATTACTTCAAAAAGTTTTTTAAACTAATTTAATTTGTTATAATTGAAAGGCTTTTAATTAGTTATAATTGAAAGGCTTTTAGGACTTTAAAAGCATATTTTAATTAATTTAACAACATTTGAATTCTTTGATGTCAATAAAACTGAATCTACAATGAGATCATATTTAATTGCCTTCTGAGTGAAAATCTAATTATGAAATTGAACCGTTAGAAACAGCTTAAGTATCAAATTATTTTACACATTAATACAGTTATGAGTGAAATTAGTAAACTTTTCACTATTAATTAATGCATTAATTTCGAAATAATAATAATAATAATTCATTTGAAGTGAATCTCAGTTTATACAACTAGTTTTAATAAATGAACCAAATTATTGAATTGTTTATTGCAATCGATTAGCTTCTATTGAATTTAAATTTAGTCTGATTAACAAATCTATAAAATATAAATATTAAGTATCGCTAACTTATGAATTATTATTGTGTAACACATAATCTTTGTTGATATAGAAATATTTAATTAAATGAAGTTATTTTTAAATGAAACTGATATTCGATAACGATTTTCTTCAAAAGTATATTTAAAGGCTTTGCACAATAGTTACTATGATGTTGGCGTTGAATTATTTTTATATAACAAATATTATGTTTTGATTGAATTTTTTTTCATTGCTTAAATATTGATATCTTGTACTGTATTCTTAAACAGTTCAATGCATAAATTCGTTCAGAGAATAATTTTAACTATAATTCTATATCGAATTTAATAAAAAGTTTATAGAATATTATGTGTGAAATTTTTTTGAGAAATAGTTTAAAATTCATTGAATTTAAAATTGAAATTATTTGAGGTTGAGTTAAGTCAAATAGAATATTTGTGAACATTTTTGTAGATAAAACGATTGGTGTCCAGACAAAGTGTTCAATTACAAAATAGGTTTTTATATTCGTTGAGTTAATACAATCGACAAATATTTAGATAAAGATTAAAATTTAAATTCTGCGCCTCATTCGGCTCTTTGGCAGTTCTATAATTTATTGAAATTTTTCAATTTGATTTCATGTTCTCTATGAGTATTGTATTGACAACACTGTGTTTTATGTCGAGATAATTTGGTCGCATTTAAATTGAAAAATTGATCATAAATTTGAATATTTTGAGAGATATCACATAATACCGCATATATAATGTTATCATTTAATGACTTGTCAGAGGAACATAATAAATAAATCTAACATTAAATATATCTTTATAAAAAAAAGTTTGTATTTCAATAAAAAAAACTTAACTCAAGAATTATGGTTTTCAAATAGCTTTTTATATCAATCAATAAATTTTGAAAACTTAAAACTTTTAAAATTACTTTTGTTTTATTTGAGGTAAAATAGTTTTTTTATTTAACTATAACTAGTCATTGATGAGGAAATTTTTATCAATTTGATCGAAAAATACATTTCTAAAAGGTTTTTTCCTACTCATTAGTGTATTGCATAAAATTGTTAATGAATAGAGAATAACATAAATAAGTGTAAAGAAGTGTAAAGAAGTAAAACCTAATTAAAAATTCTTTTAGTATATAATGATTCAGATGATAAATAATGAATGTTTAAAATGATTAACTTTATTAAATTGATAGATAATGAGTCATCATTAATAATACTATAGTATATTAAGCGTAAATTACTTGAAAGAAAAATATTTTAACATTAAATGGAAGTAAGACATTGAGCATTGAGCAGATTCCTTGAGAATGCCATTAAATTGATTGTTATCGCCATCAGGTCTCCAATTCAGACATTGTATTGAGAATTGCATTTATTATTTACTATTTAGCCTTGAATTCATTTGGTCGTCAGTTTGGCTCAAACCCGAACTTTGCACATATAGCTAAATAAGTTTATAGATTCAACTAAACATTATATTAAAACTCAAGCTTTTCTTACAGAATTGAGTTTATTATCTGATATTTAATACTGTCTTAATCCTATGTATTTGAAAATGAATTAATGAATAATTATTTTTCTCTTGAATGATAAAAATCATAGTCTGATTAAAATTCATAATATTAATACTGACATATTCTAAAAATAACTCAATCATTTATATCTCAAGTTTGGAAATGCATTAAGAGCTTTAAGAATTAATCAATACTCTGGATACAAATTTTTCCATTAAAATTTTTTTCTGTACTTTTTTATTTTGTTTTTAATCAAAATCAAACTTTTTTAAAAATATCTTTACATTAAATTTGTTTATTCAGTAATTAATAATTAGCGATAAATTTAGATCAAAAACAAGGTTAGCAATAATTTTTGAGTAAAGAATTTGAATAATTATTATTGAAGTATTTCATTTATTATGAATTTGATGAAAAAATTAATTATTCATAACCTCAACTAAACTAATATCAAACTAAAATTGAGATCAAGTTTGCTCTTCCCTTCCAATGAGATAATTGTTATAGAGCTTTGGTTCTGTTTTTATGGGGATTTTCCACGTTATTTGATATCTAACTCATAGCTCGACATTGAAAAAGTGTTTATAAGTTTATACACATTTTCACTCTTGTAATTAATGACACACCAAATCTCTACCAATTTTCATAGGATTTGAGTCTTAAAAATATATCTTTTGTTGAATAATTTATACATTTAAACCAATTACTACAAAAATTTTCAATTTTTTTTGCAGGCGTTTCATTGTTTGATGCTATGAAAATCTGATTAATCAATAAAAAGTTCTCTTTTTATTTAGAACTTTAAATCTTTCAGCGCGTATGTAATCATGACTTACGAGTTGAGATTAATATTGAAGAAGTTCCAAAAATTTGATTATCTCATAGAATATCATCAATTATAAGCATCATATGAAAACTTATTCATATAATTAGGATTTCTTAACCTAAAAGTTAGACTAAAAATATACTAAAAAATAAGTTAACAAAAGTTTTGTTTTGATTTAGACGTATTTGACTTTTGTTATCGGAAAACAACTTTTAAGTCAATTTATATAATTATCTTACAAAATATTAAATATTTATTGCAAGTTATGCAATCTTTAGTCATTAGTCTTACAAATTGCATGCATTCATCTCATTATATATTTCTTTCAATGGATTTTATTATTTTTATAATAATGCGAAACGATTTCGTTTGAAGCAAATAAAGCGAATTCAAACTTAACGCTGATTTGAAACATAAATTGTTTGTATTTCGTCATAATATGGAAGAAAGTAATATACTTATTAGATAAGAGAGTTTTAGTAACCGTTTAGCGTTCAAATCATCATTTATCGACCGCATCAGTTGCGAAAGTCGAGAATCTAAAGCATTGGTTGAGTTGAATTCGAGAAAAAGAGTTTTATTACTTTTTACTAAACATTTAAGGGACAAAAAGTATTGAATTGAAAATATTGTTTCACACGATTCGTGGGCTCGTAATGTGCGGCAATAAATGGGAAAACAGAAGACCCGCAAAAGCCCTGATATTGTTAGAAAAAGTTTTTCAGTAGTGATGGTGATAATGCTTCGCTTTCTCCATTGACGCAAGCATTGCACCAAATAGAGCATTGGATGTGTTTACGATTAAATCGAACCAATTGCTAACGTTATTTTGAAACTGCGCTGGCGCTAAACTCTTTGCGCATCAAGTATTGCGTATCGCGTCGGTGACCTCTGCTCTTCTTTCCAATAATTTTGAGCTTTTCTGATGCTTTTCAAAACGTGTCGATAATCCTTGTACTACATCCCTATCTTTCACTTCAGTTTAACATTTACCGCATTATTTTTTGCAACCAATACATCACTATTTTAATTATTATTCGGTCCGAAACAAATTTAAATTTGATTAAACAATTATATTATTACTATTTATTGTTATCTATTATAAGCCTATAGTAATTACAAACAATTCTGTTCACTCGCATCTAGTCTTTTATGGTTCCGTATTATTCGTGTTTATATTATAATGTTTTGCATTCAAAAGTTATTTTAGATTACTTTCAAAACTTTAAACTATTGTGCAATAGCGAAAGTCGTTCCGTCCCATCGTTTCAACGATTAGATGAGCGATTATTTTATAAATCTTCAGGTTTTAAATATTGATTTAGTTCTACTATTATTGGCACTGTTTTAAGAAAATTATTAAAAATTAAAAAAGTAAATTAAATCACTTTCTCTTCTTGTGCCAAATCTCTATCTAAAAGCTTGAAAATAATTTTCCTAATATTAAAGAGTAAAACAATTTATATATCGATACCATTAAGTAAAGTGAGTGCCAAATATGATGAGATACTCAACATTTATTTAGTTAAACAACTTTTTAATAGAGGAATTGTAAGTGAAGTCAACATTTGTTTTAAATCCAAATGTTAAATAATAGCGCAATTTAAGAGCTGTGCGCCTACGATATAATCACATTTGCTATTAAACAAATTCACGAGAACTCCAGTTTGAAACTAAACTCAATATTTTTAGTTTAATTATTTGTTCATTCAATTATGAGATATTTATAGTTATATTTTCAATAAATTACATTCCCTTTAACTTCAAAAATAACTTTTTTTTCAATTATACCCTAACAATAATAATGTTATTTCTTAACAAAAAATAAAATGCAACCACTCTGAAACAAAAACACATTTATTGATTCACATGAGCTTTGATTTTAATTTTCTATAACTGATGTCATGGTTTGAAATTTTATTTTGTTTGAAATTCGCGTAAAATTTCTCTTAATTTTGATTGTATTTTAATAAATCACACATTTTTTGTATTGTTATTCGAAAAATTATGATTAAATTCGTTTATGTTTTCGTACATTTGTTTTATTGATTTCCTTTGAATTGAAACATAAGATAACATAGCATTGCTTTAGACCTCTTCAACTTGTTTCTCATTCATATAATTTTCTTAAGGCCTTGGATGGAGTCGGACAATAAACGTGGGCCTCATCCTGACGAAGTGGCCAAAGACCCTGGCGCTTTGACAACTCATACGAGCTATACTGATGAAGACTTTGAAGGTTTGAAATCATAATCAATTAGTCTATACAGCTTACAATATGGTTCATTTTGATCCTTGCATATGATTTTCGAAAATATTTAAGAATAATATTTGGCTAATGAGTTAGCATTTTTAGAATGGCTTAAGCATTATATGTCTCAATCTATCAAATAAGATCTCACTATAATTTCAATTAACGAATATGAATTCAGAATAATTTAATTAACGAAAATTTGAATCAGAATAAGCGATAGTACAGAATAAATAAATTAGACTCAATTTGATGTTGTAAATTGAACTCTCGCTAACAGCTTTTGAAAAGCTGTAAATAATCTTAAAAAAAGTTGGCGTATGGTTTGCTATTACTATAATTACACTTTTGGATTTATCTAAAACTTAATTTAAAATATGACATAATATAAATTAGGACACAGAGCACATTCAGTCTATTGTACATATGGATTCCAAATGCCTACCAGTTATCGTCGTCGAGGTCATCATCGAAGACACAAACACCATAAAAATGGGAATAAAAAGAGAGAAGACGGAACTGAAGCGGAAGATAATCCACAAAATATGAGACCCGGTATTATTTAATGAGTTGGAAATTGTGAATGTTTAATATAAAAACTATTTTGTATGTAAAGCCGAACGCGTACAATTCATTCTGGGTGAAGATGACATGGATGGCGCTCATGAATCACATCCTCTCTTCAGTGAATTGGAAGAACTTTGTATTAATGGAGAAGATCTCGAATGGAGAGAAACGGCGAGGTTTGAAAACTAGAAATTTTAATTAATGAATGTTCTAATGATTAAGTTTTAAAGATGGATCAAATTTGAAGAAGATGTTGAAGAAGGAGGGGATCGTTGGTCAAAGCCACACGTCGCCACTATTTCACTGCATTCACTTTTCGAGCTTAGAAGTTGTATTCTTAATGGAACCGTTATGCTTGATCTCGAAGGACAGAGTTTGGAACAAATTGCAGGTCTGTTTAATTTTTATTATCAAATCAATTGCAATCCATTTATAAAATATAACATTTTGATTAATTACTACAGATTTGGTTCTTGAAAATATGGTCAATTCTGGAATATTATCTTTAGAAATTAAAAACAGAGTAAAAGAAGCTTTACTTCGGAGACATAGACATCAACACGAGAAAAGACACGACAGAAATGAAAGTAAAAACAGACTACCATTAATCAGATCATTGGCAGATATCGGCCGCAATTCTAGCAAAAGTATGTTTAGTTCCCACAGTAAGTATTAAACAGTATCTAAACGCTAAGAGCATATACACAAAAATATTTGTACCTTTCAATTACCAACCCTTTTGATTCCGCTCAATATTTCAATATATGATTTATTATCGTTAAAAATCATTTCCGGCACTGACAGATCAATTGGATAAAGAAAATGGTGAAAGTAATTCCCCGACCACTGACTGGAACCCCTTCAGAAAGTTTTCAGGTCAAAATTCTTTAGGACTATCATTGGGTAAATCAGGTTTAATGAGAAAATGGTTTGACAATAGAAACGAATGCATTAATGAACCAATACTTTTACTAATATTCCCTCAATTAATAGAAGATTTCAAATGAAATTTTAAAACATGTGAACTAATTCTAAGTCATAAGTCCCAAAATATCTAATTTTAGTTACATTTAAATTGCAACCAAATTAATATTGAAAATGAGTGAAATACAAACTAATCAGTATTATTATACTATAGCTGGAAATAACAATCACGATGGTTTACCTAAAAGTCCAAGTAATACATCATTACATCTTCCAACTAATAATCAGCATCAATCGGCCTCAACCGGTCAATTACCCAATCCTACTGATAACAACGCAGCTCTACAAACTTCAACTTCAGATCTTCAGCACAAAGTATGCAAATTAGTTGATTAACACAAATTAACTTTCATTTCCCAACAGCTCAATCAAGCATTTATGAGAAAAATTCCTCCGGGTTCTGAAGCGGACAATATTCTTGTCGGAGAAATTGATTTTTTGGAGCGAGCGATCTCAGCATTTGTTCGTTTGAATCAAGCCTGTCATTTGGGAGACTTGACTGAAGTTCCAGTGCCCACAAGATTTTTATTCATATTGCTTGGACCTCGCAGGTTAGTCAAATTTAGAAATAATTCTCATTTTTCAGAGTATTTTTTCAAATAGCATTCCTGGTCAGTATCATGAAGTCGGAAGAGCTATGGCTACTCTTATGTCTGATGAAGTATGAGTTGTTCTTTTCAGAAATTCATTTTGTAATTGATTGAAACGGTATAAAATGTGTTTATTTAAGGTATTTCATGATGTGGCCTATAAAGCAAAAAGTCGTGAAGACCTATTAGCAGGTGTTGACGAATTCTTAGACGCAGTTACTATTCTACCTCCTGGAGCTTGGGATCCAAGCATAAGAATCGAACCGCCAAATCAAATACCTTCACAAGAAGCTCGTAAAAAACATGATCAACAAGAAGCTAAGATTGAGACTTCTGAAGATGAAGAAGAAAAAGAAAGAGAAAACAATGGCTTAAAGAGATCTGGAAGGTATGGCTCGACAATTATCAAACTTTTCGATAAGCAAATCAATTGATTAATTGACTTTTTTTTAATGATTAGACTTTTTGGTGGATTAATAAATGATGTGAAAAGAAAGCTTCCGTGGTATTTGTCTGATTTTAAGGATGCCTTAGTTCTTCAATCAATTGCATCGATATTCTTTTTATATTTTGCGTGTTTAACTCCGATCATCACATTTGGTGGTCTTTTGGGAGATGCGACTGGAAATAATATAGTAAGCAATCGATTTTAATGAATACGATTTCAATCGAATTTAATGAATACGAATTTCAATCGAATTGATTGTTTGGTCTCAAAAAAGGCAACAATGGAAAGTTTAATGAGTGGCTTAATCTGTGGTCTACTTTATGGATTTTTTAGTGGTCAACCGCTCACAGTTCTCGGCAGTACTGGTCCTGTCCTTGTATTTGAGACAATTCTATATGATTTTTGCGAGTATGCCAACACTTTCCATCTTTGAATACAGAAATTATTGTATTCAAAATTATTTTCTTTAAAATTCAATTCCAAATGCCATACCTTTGAAGTGCATTATTATTATTCAAATTTCAGATCTCATGGTTTTCATTATTTGAGTCTTCGTTTATGGATTGGTCTCAATGTTGCCTCTATTTTAATGATTTTGGTTGCTTTGGACGCAAGTGCTCTCGTTTGTTACATAACTCGATTTACAGAAGAAAATTTCGCAACACTTATATCAGTTATATTTATTTATAAGGCTTTCGAAAATGTAAGACATAATTATTTGTCGAAAATCGATCTCAATATTACTTTTATTTCTTATAGTTATTTCAAATAAAAGATATGAATCCCGGAACCTGTTATTGTTCTTTTTCCAATCAAACTGTATATTTGGTTCAATCCAATAAAAGCAATGACATGACTGCAGAAGAATGCGTTACAATGAATGGAATTTTGATAGGTGGTGGCTGTGAGACATCAAGCTCTATGTCGGCTGTCTTCCTGCTCTCAATAATATTGTTCGCCTTGACTTATGTCATTTCTCTAATGCTTAAAGATTTCAAAACTTCTTCCTTTTTTCCAACCAAATTACGCCAAATAATCAGCGACTTCGCGGTTGTGATCGCTATCGCGTCTATGAGTTTTATCGACAATATGATTGGTATGGAAACACCCAAACTCTATGTTCCCGACGTGTTTAAGGTATTTCTCGCTCTCATATTTGTTAATATCTGATAACATAATTTCAAATAATCTTAATATAAAGCCAACACTTGATAACCGCGGATGGACTATTCCATTTTTCCACGAGCAGAATCCGTGGTTTCTCATAGTTCTATCACCACTTCCGGCACTTCTCGCAACAATTCTTATTTTTATGGACCAGCAAATCACTGCTGTTATTATCAATCGAAAAGAATATAAGCTCAAAGTATATTACGGCTAATAATTGATAATAAGAGAGTTAATTATTAACTCAAATTTTCATAATTTATTTAATTAACAGAAAGGATGTGGTTATCATTTGGATCTATTTGTACTCTCATTGCTCATTGCCATTTGTTCACTTATGGGACTTCCGTGGTTTGTGGCGGCGACTGTTTTGTCTATGACTCACGTCAATTCATTAAAAATGGAGTCCGAAAGTTCAGCTCCAGGAGAAAAACCTCAATTTCTGGGAGTACGCGAACAGCGAGTCACTCATATATGCATTTTTACATTAGTGGGACTTTCAGTGCTATTCACAGGAATACTACAAAGAATTCCGATGCCTGTCCTGTTTGGAGTTTTCCTATATATGGGAACCTCTTCTCTCAAAGGATCACAAGTATAGATAGAGTTTTTAAATCAAGGATTAAATATTTATAATTATTTTAATTTCAGTTCTTCGATCGTATATTAATAATGTTTATGCCACAAAAATATCAACCCGACTATATGTTTCTCAGACATGTTCCCACTATTAAAGTCCATATTTTCACTATAATTCAATTGCTATGTTTTGTTCTTCTATGGATTGTTAAGTCATATAAACCGATTTCAATCGCATTCCCTTTAATGGTAATTGTAATCAAATAGTGATCAATGATTTACTCATTTTAACCAAATTATTGTTACATTTGTTTATAGCTTGTAGTAATAATTTTCATAAGAAAAATTTTAGACCTATTCTTTACGCGCAATGAATTGAAACTATTGGATGACGTGATGCCCGAACACACAAAACGAAAGCGTGAAGAAGAAAAACTAGAGAAGGCCGAAGAGATACAGGGCGGCAAACTCATACCTAATGCCAGCTCTGGAAACGTAGCCATACCTCTGGCCAACGGAAATATTCTTAAAATACCAGTCGACAAGTTTAGCACAGATCAGGACAAGCCCTGCGCTATTAATATTACCGAACAGTTAGCCAAAAGCGGCGCATGGAAGTCAATCGATCAGGCGATCCAAAAGAGTGCCACCAAATTTGATAAAAATCAACAAAAGTCTAACGAGTAAGCATTCCTTCTATTATTACATATTTTGATTTAATAATTGATTTTGTTTTAATTTTTTTAATTCATTTTCAGCAAAAAGAAAAGAGGAAATAAAAAAGACGCCAAAACAGAAGAAGAACAAAAACGTTTATCAACGATGAGAGAAGAAGACGACGAAGACTGTGGTATCACTATTAGAGTAGACGCACCAACTCCTATACCACCATTTGTTCCATCGACTCATAACTCACCAAAAGATGATCGAAACGAAACTTCTGTATGAATACTATAGACATTAGACTTTAATTACATTTAACTATTATTTTATTATCGATTCATTCAGTCATTAAATATATATTTAATTATAATTTTAGCCAAAAATAGATTAAGAGATAATCTCAAGAAAATTGAATCATTTAAGCGATTATTACTTTTTTCTGTTTTGTCTTATTTTAGATTTTGTTGTCATAAAAATGAAACTAAAATTCATTAAAAAATAAATCAAAACTTAATAATAATGACAACAATAATAATAATGAAATTTGAATCACGTTTTCATTAAATTAATGAATAAATTGTACCAAAAATATAATAAACAATCATTCGATTCATTCAACCATTGGTTCAAAGCGTTATTAAAGATAAAGAAGTAATCAATTCATCGTTTCATTTATTTTTCATTTACTTTTTCTTTTCTTTTCAATTATTACTAAAAATTATTTTAAATAAATATTTATTCTATCATTAGATTAAAAATTAATTATAGTTATAATTGAAATAATCATTAAAGTAATCATTGACTGCATTTTGGGTTTAATTTAAAATAATTAATACAAAAACTAAATTGTATTTAAAATAGACATCAATTTAAATGATTTTTAAGTTTTCAAAAAATGTAAACAATTTTTATTTCAAAAAAATGAACAATAAATACGTTTTATTTTATTTTGAATTTTAATTAATGTTTTATTTAAATATGAATTTAATTTTAAAATTCTTTATTGAATCAAAAAATTTGATTCGACTTTAAATTGAAAATAATTAATAAAATATGAAAAAAATCAAAATTAATTAATATTAATATTAACGAAAACGTATTAAATGAATGACAAAATGAGACGCATTTCATCAGACATTCATTCATTCATTGATTTGTTTCATGTGCTCTTATTTACTTCAAACGCATTAATTCTTAATTCAAAATAAATGATTTCAAACCAAATGAAATGATTTTAAATTTATTTAATTATTAACTTTTATTTAATAAACAATTATTTTAAAGACAACTTTATACTAAATGGTAAGCAATTGAATGATTTATTTGTAATGAGATATTAATTATGATATGAAATGTTGTGTTAAGTCGACTGCAGTGGCAATCGGTGTGACGTTAGCTATCATTGGATTTGGAGGTATTAATTATGACAACCACGACAATAATGATGGCTATAGTGAAGAAGAGGTCGAGTATTTTCGCAATCGTATTGTTTTGGACATCATATTATAGTTTAAATTATACTAAACTTAAAATAAATGCCAACTAATAATTGTTTAGCCACACGTGACAACAATAGTCGACCTCTTCCTCACTGGTACTCAACGGGGCTCTCATTCAATTTGATTTAATATTAATTTAAGACTTTTATTGAGAGCCCGACCATTGAATTGATAAACATTTTTATAATAATTATTATATTTTTTCCTAAACAGGAAGAGCACTATTAAGAGCTTCGAAGGGATTTTCTGAAACTTTAGCCAAATCATTGCCGAATAGCGCCGTAATTATCACTATTTTAGTCTTAACTTCAAGAATAAATGTTTCAAAACTAAAATTTTAAAATTCTTTTAATTATAGTCTTTTGCCAATAGTAAGTACTATAAGGGAGGCTTTGAGCCTAAAATGAATCGAAGAGAAGCCGGTCTTGTGTTGGGCGTCAGTCCTTCTGCCAGTAAACTAAAACTAAAAGAAGCGCATAAGAGAATTATGCTTTTGAATCATCCCGACAAAGGTCTCAATCAGTTTTATTGATTTAATTTCAATATTTAAGTCATTGTTTATTTAAAGTCATTAATTGTTAATTTAAATCGATGTTTAGGCGGATCTCCTTATTTAGCGGCCAAAATAAATGAAGCTAAAGATTTACTCGAATCCGGAAAAACAGGCAAATGAATGACTGACTCAAATATAATTTATTTCTAAATTAGTCCTACTTTATTATAGTTTGTAAATATATTACAACAAATCAATTATTTAATGTTGAATTTATATTTAGAATATCAAGTAATCAATCATTTCTTTAATATAGATAACAAATGTAGAATATATTGATATATAGAATAAATTTTGATTGACTTATTTGAAAGAAATTAGATTTTTTTAATATTTATAATTAGCTCTAATTTGAGTTCACTTTTTAGAGGTGTTCCCAATTATACTAAAATTACATTTGAATTAAGAGGTTACTTAACAAATTGACATCAATTTATCACTTAATTTATCAATTTTAATGAGTCATTGGATTCCGTCTTATAAGAGATTAATGATCTTAACTGACGTTAAATTAGTTCTCAATTTTAAAAACATGAATCAAAATAACCAAATGCTGAAAAAAAAGTTTCCGGAAGTTTAGAAAAAATCTATTTTAGACTGCGATAAATGAAGTTCAAAATAACTAAAAATCAATTTATATTTAGCTATTTTATCAAATTATATATAAACAAAAGTTTAAGCGATTACACAGTTATTAATCGATTTAAAAATTCAAGTTTTGAACAAGAAATCGACAAAAATTGTGAACTTAACTATTATTGAATAGTGAAAAATGTTGTCCTATCCGTTCAAAGTTATTGCATAATTATTAGTTTCTTTATAAAGTACAGGCTCTTTCAGGTCAAGTTAACGTTATGTACAGTCAGAGTCATGCTGTGCGCAAATAATTTTATACCCATTTAAATTCCTTCTCTATAAATTCCTTTGACTTAACGGCTTCGAGTTTGATAAAAGTTATGACGCCTGAGTTTAATCAATGAAATGAACCTTTTTTTAGAAAAGATCATGCTTTTGATAATGTTTTCTATTAATTATTATCAGAATCTGTAGAATAATAATCACTTTTTTTATTGTCTGCTTTTTTCAATTCAATGATATTTTCCTTATCGGTAAATAAAATGATTTGATTACAAATTTGCAAAGTTTATTACACTTTAATTTTTTCAATTTCCAAAACTTTTTCAAAATTAGCTCAATTCAATTGTACCTTTTCTTTCTAAATAATATATAAACTATATATAAAAAATTGTTTTTTTGGTGTCACAACTAATCAGGTATTAGAAAGTTTAAGTTTAGCTGAGATTATATACTCGATATCTTATACATTAATGAATATTCGCAAAATTCTATGAATATTCGATTAGAAATAGGGATAAGAAAATAAACTAACTTATGATTATTCGCCCATAAGTTAAAATTAAAGTTCAATTAAGTTGAAAAAAGGGCAAAATATCAAATATTCTAAATATAAAATTGCTTATTTGAATCACGCCTTTAAAGCCTTTGAGCAATAAAATTCATTATCAGAAATAACTTTACATGAAATAAATTTAATACAGGCTTAAGTGCCGAAAAGAGTAAACCCTTAGATTTAAGTGTGCAATTGATAAGAACCAGAGAACATGTTGGGGACGTTAGATTCAAAGTTATGAAATTACTTTTCACATTAAATACTATGTAAATGGTTTTAAATACGAAGCCACCTGTAGGTTAGCTCAACATTAACGTAGCTCAACATTAACGTAGCTCAACATTAACTTACCTCAACATTAACTTACCTCAATGTTTAGGTTACTCTCAAATAGCAGTTTATAGTATATAGCTGTCAAGTTTTTCAAGTGGGACTGCCTTACAGTAACTGTAACAAATGGCTGCGAGCTATGAACGCCAGATTGAATGCCAGTGCTACGTAAACTACCACAACCAACACAACTAAGTTTTCAAATGTGGCCAAACAATCAGTATATTTTCATAATGAATAATGAATGACTTTCAATAGTATTAATATTATGGGCAAAAGAATGGATTTAAATGGTCTCAATGACCAGGAATGCTCTCGGATTTACGAAGTCATTGAAAGGGATTCTATACTCAGAACAAGAGAACAACAAAGATTAAGGTTAGTGTCTGTCTAAAAATTTTTAGACTTTGCATTAAATGCTGTAATTAAAGGAAAGTCTACATCTAAGGATACTGCCAGAAAAGTTTTTGTTCGACTCATTGCAATCTATCATTACATCACTTGTTATGAGAAAATGTTTTAATGAAAAAAAAGTTTCAATGATTATACAATAAACGTTTGAAATAATAAATTGTGATAAAGTTTTAATGATGTGGTAAAAATGCGCGAACACTCTCTCAGAGTATAATATTAAGTATTGAGAGAGAGTTACAGGTCGTTGAAAAATTGCAAGTCTTAGCATTCGATTGTGTATTTAACTACATATAAACATATCAGGAATAAAAATTTTCCTTTTCATAATATTTGCGCTGACGAGTGATTTGTCTTTATAGTGATCAATACAGATATACAAATAAATCAATTGCGCATTTTGTTTTACACCTGCATTGAAATTTATATAAAATATATAACTTTATTATTAGAGATAAAAAAAAGTAGAAGTTATATATCA
>JAQIWZ010000764.1:0-15929 GCA_034697245.1 Malaconothrus monodactylus | reverse complement strand
ATGAAAGTGTGTGTAAAATGAGAACAACCCGTAAATAAAAAAAACTCATTTAATAACTCAAATAATATAAAATATTAAATAAGGAAAAATTAATGACAATTGTTATATTGATTTTTTTATTTTCATTATTAAAAAAAATTTTATGAGAACGACAACAATTCTATAATCGAATTCATAACTATTCAGAAGTAATTGATGTTTCGAAAAAAGTCTTAATTTAAATTGAAAATCGAGAGCTGAGACATGAACTAACGCTTTCACTTCAGAAAAAAACATTATATTTCCTGAAATTTAAATCTTTATTATTCATGACAGGAGTTTTCTCATACAGTAGTTGAAAATTCTAGATTTGAGATACCTTTCAAGTGAGTTCTGAAGTCATAATTCCAAAGGGCAAATCAAAAATCAAACTTTTCAATGCAGTGCAATTTGATTAACAATTCGATAGAAAATATTTTGCCTTTTTTTAATTTCATGATTTTGACTTCCTTTCAAAATCTATTGATTGAGAGCTCATGTAAAAGAGAACTATTTTTCAACTGAGGAAAAAATTCTTTAGAATTGCTTCAAGACTCAAAAACATCTGGAAATTTAATCGTATATTAAGAAAGATTTTGAATTACAGTAAAAATCCGTCGGCAAAACTTTTGTTTTGAACTAAATTATTCACCATAAGAGAAATAAATGAGTTTAGTTTTGCGCTCAATTTTTAATAATTCTTTTAGCATTGAATTACTCTTTTGTCGAGCAATCTAAAAATTTTCATTTAATTAAAGATCTGATAGAAATATAAATTATTGAGAGAAGTTTTAAGGAGAATAGACTTATTTCATCTTTAAATAAAGATTTCATTTCATTTATTTATATCATATACTAAACCAGCGGTTCCCAAAAGGTAGTACCCGTACCACAAGCAGGTACGCAAAATGGTCTGAAGGGTTATGCTTATGATGGTTTGTAAGCGAGAAAATAATGTAATTATATTGTGAAAAGATAGTCTAGTGTTACACCGAATCTTAACTTTAAGAAATTGATGTCACGCACAAGGTTTTCATACCTAAAAGTGGTACGCATTACAAAAATAATTGAGAATCGCTGATGTAAACCATATTTAAATAAAGAAAAGTTAATGAAAATGCCTTCAAATGGGAAGATATCTCATTAAATTAATTGCGGATTCGAGTAATTAAACAAATCTTTTAAAAAATGAAGTAAATTTATCAAGTTATATAATTCTGTGTGGAAATACTGCAAGACTATTTGATGTAAATTTGATCTAAATTTGATCTATATCCAAACTGAGCTTAAATATCAACAAAATAATGAATCAAGCACTAAAAACACCCACTCAATAATAAAACACTTCTTCCACTTCTATTCTATAAATTTAATAATAACCAAAAAGTTTCACTCATTCACAAAATATTTCTCATTTCTTTATTAGATTTTTATTTTCAATCGCAAGCAATTTATGACCGAAAAATAATCTTTTTATTCAAATAGTATAACTGAATTTGTTTCGTAATTTCACGAACCTTTTAGAGCTAATCTTAATTTTCTGAAAGTTAAACATAAGTAAATGTTAAAACACAAGTTCGGTGAGAGTTCTCTCAGAGATCTCAAAGATAGTGATTTTCTTTGCATATATAGCAACAAAATATAGAACATCTCAAAAACTGATAAGATATTGAGATAATTATTAAAATAATTTGAACTAATTTCACTTCTTTTCTCTAATGACAGCTTTCCACAAATTAGTTTCTGACTAAGAGAATGATTAATCATATCAAAAGTTACTTATATTTTGAAAATTTTCAAGTCGAAAAAACTCAAGAGAACTCTTAATCAATTTAATGGATTTATTTAGTTTACTAATTATCGTTTCAGTTATAAGTAATTTCTAGCTTATTTTAAGATTATTTCGAAAGTTATGCTACACAGCAATCAGTATAAAGTGATATTTAATTTTTTGAAATGGTATTCAAAATTGCTTTTTAGGAATCAAAATTCTGTTTTACAATTCTGTGAGTTCAGTCGTACTTCTGTAAGTTTGAGTATTACAATTACTAAACAATAAATAAAATAATTAAAAATAGATTATTTTATCTCTAATTAATAGCATTTCTTATTGAAAAAGAATTTAAGACAGAAATCTGTTTTATTTATAAGTTTACTCAGCATTTAAAGTGAACAAAAAGCTTATTGTTGTTAAAGTTCAAAGAATTAAATAGAGAATAAAACAGAATAATTAAATACAAATTAATCAACTCATTTAAAAATAGATTTCGTTCTTTATTCACATTATTTGGCATTATTTCAATTAATCAAAAGAAAAAATCGCATAAAAAATTCTTTTCTTTTTGCCCGACTTTTTAATATAAACTCAGAATTTGTTTCCAAAATTATTATTAAAACTTCAATTATCAAAACAATTCATAATTAGATTATGTGAAGTTCTCTAGTAATCTATATTAATCAAAAATATTTTTTAATATTCTGTTTGTGTGACCGCTTATAGGCTCGGCACTGGACAAGCATCACCTGAAGTCGTGATTTTTGAAAAATTTTGCCGAAAAAAGGCTACGCCACTTATGTATTATATTTCCCCGTTCTTTGAACAGCACTCTTTCCAGTGAGTTAATAATGATCGAAATTCAGATTCAATGAATGTATGAAAAACTGAAATGTATTTGAGAAGAGGATGAAAGAATGAATCAAATGCAATTGAAAATACACTTGAAAATAACTTAATAAACCTTATTATATATTTATCTCTTGTAAATTCACTTAACTGTATGAAAAAAATCAGCACAAACTTATTAAGTAGGGAATGAAATTCTGTCTTAAAGAATTCATTAAAGAACTAAAAACTTGAGAAATATTGTCGATCTGACGAATACCTTCATTATATTAATCATATAATAAGCAAACAGTTTGACAAAAAACAAAAACATTATTTAACAAATGAAACCCATACAGAAAAATGAGTAAAATCATTAAAAAATAAATTTATAACTTTTGTAGCAAAACAACGGAATTTTTTTCTTTAGTGAAAGAATAATATTTTGTTAACTGAAAGAAAATTGACTCAAATTTGAATGAAAATTTATTTGTTACAGAAGTAATAATAGTCTTAATCAATTAGATGAAAGAAGATTTGAAACCATTTTCTTGACAATAAGCTTAGTTTAAGATACAAACAAGAAGAGAAAAAAAGAGTAAAAAAAAGTGGAAACATTTAGTAGAGTGAATACTATTATACATAGTGAATACTACTATACAGAGTGAGCTTCAATACACCCTTTCGTACTTGTAATAACATATTGAAACAAGATTTGAAAAGCAAAAAAGTGGAACAATGAAATGAAGACATAGAAGTACTGGTACTGCACTACACAATGGCTGCTTAATAAATGAGTTTCTATTTAAAAGAAAATTCTTCAAATAAAATTAAAGCCAAGCCTACTTTTGTAGGTTTAATATTACTCCAAAAGTTCTAAATTAGAACAAATATGCAATTATATAGTATTTACTCAATGTATTTCATTAATATTGAGTTGTATCCAATCATTATTTTAGTTTAAATATCATATAAAAACGTTTATTTTAAGAATTCTTGCAAGAATTGCTTGAATTGATTTTAAATTAATATTGATTTTTTTGTGATGAAAATTATTTCTTTTCCATTTGAAAATAGAAACAGATTTGAATTTAAATGAATCGAAAGCTTGAAAATTAAATAAAAAAGCAATTTAAACGTAATTTTGTCGCACATACATTCTTGAAAGAAAATTACTTATTCTTAACTCTTCTGATATATAAGTGAGTGAATAGTCGTCTTTCAAAATTGTAATTTTTTTTGAGAAAATTAATGGTTTAGAGAATCATTACATGATATCAGAGATTAACAGTATATTTTTACACATGTTTTCAGCTGAGTTAAGGTTTAAGTTTGTCTAAATACGAATTATTATCTAAAAAAAATAATGAGTGCCATAAATTTGGAAAAACACGAAATGCATTGCGAGCCAAAGTTTTTCTTTTTCTCAACGATATAACGCTTTTGAATTGACTTAAATAACGATAGAAAAAAAGTGGAAGTTCCAGAAATACATATATATTAAAAAAGAATTGTGTTTGAATTGAGTTTGATTAGTTTGTACAAATCAACAGCTGTTTTATCAATACAGTGATGCCAATATTTGAAGTCTTGTTTAGTGCAAATAAAAATAATTTACAGAAAGCATGCGAAACACATTAGTCATGATTTCTTTCAGCATAATTTTCCCCCATTTTTGGTTCACACATATGAATAGAAATGAGAAAATCAAAATGTATGACATAAACATATAAACGCTAACCGTTAATGCATTTCGGGACGCATTTCTGGTGTATTTTTTCAACAAGTTAATAGTTGGATCCTATCCTCTACCCCTAACTCATGATTGATTACATGACAAATTTAGATTCTTTTCCTCGAAGTGACATTCTTTGGCCAAAACAATAGTTAAAATGAGTTAGTGCTGAGTTAAGCCGCGATTTGTTGTCAGCATTAAAACAAGCAGGAAGTTTACAGATGATCACTAAATTCCTAGTATATTATTAAGTTGCGAATAAAGCATATTTTACTTGCAATCGATTAATAACAAAAATGTTCACTCTTTCGAGTCACGCATTTTTATTTTTATTTTCATCAATTGTATCAGTTTCGCAACTTTTGCACAAAATTTCGAAAGTGAGATATAATATAATAAGATTCTAAAAGATTATATTTTGCATTATAAGTCTCAACACATCGTCAAAAGCAAAGAAATGAAATCAAGTTTGAAAATATAAAACAGAAGTAATAGAAAACTAAATATAATAAAGTAGAGAATAATGAAGATATATAAAGGTTAATACTATAGAAGAAATGGAAAGTTTTGTTATCTGTTTAATATTTGTCTTACTTTTCTATTTCTATTTCAATCTCATTTTTTCATCACTGCTATAATCCAATTACAGTCCATACACACAAGTATCTCAACTTACTTACAGCTTAAAAATAAGATACACGTTACGTTTTGTTCATCATTATTTGATGTCTTACACGACATTTAACGAATATTCTTCCAAATATATGAACAGTTTTTACCAACAATTATGACATTTACGTTAGTTTTTCGAGATGGATGCAATTCGTGTGTCAAAGTAGTATTGGATCATCAGATTCTATACTGAGATGACACATAAATCAATAAATGATAAGTTAAAACCTTTGGCACGCGATTTCGTTGAAGTAGATTATAAGCAAAATAAGTTGTATTACGCGCTTTCAGCACTAAAAATAAGTAAGTCTTAAGTCTGTTCAGAGTTAAGTCTTATTGCACAAAATCAATAAAATTAAATTAATGTATAAAATTGGAGAATAAAATTGAACACTTTTTTGTGAAAAGCAACTACACTGTATTGTACACTGTATTCATTTATTTTAATGGAATATTTGTACTGTACTGCTTACGAGTCGTTAGTATAGCGAGTGCTTGAGCGAGTGCTTCACTCATTTAATAATATACGTATGTATGAAAGGAAATGCGCTTTAGTGTTATCCTATTTGCGTTTGTGCACATCACAAACTTAGCGAATAAAATTTACGAGAATAAGGAATATGAGGTATACGAGAGCCCAGCCTTGAGGCTAAAGCAAATTTTTGCTGCGGCTGCATATACTTCAACGCAACCATTACTACTAAAAGGGAAAATATGACGCAGAGTTAACTAACTTTTAGAATAATAGGCATGCGATCAAATTCTTGCCTCTTATTCTATCGCCTATTCCTCTCTCCCATAGATTTATAGCAAAGCAGAGCTTTGTTATGAATGAAGGGATATAAATGAAAGAGAAAAGCAATAGACTATTAGACTACGAGCGAAGAACTAACATAACATAGGGATGAGATTCATTTTCGCTAATAAGATACCCTCAGTTCAGAAGACAACTTATGGTACGCTTTCAACTGTGTTTATTAACATTAGAGTCAAGTCAAATATACCAACAAGTCTTCCCAATAATTATTATCTTCCGTCTGGTCATGACATGATTGAAACTGTTTTCAGAACAGAGTATAGAAGACTTGTGATTATCAGCTAAATTGAACGCACTTTGGCTCTACTCGAGCAAAATCTTGCATTACATTAATGAGTCTTTTTTCAAATACAATTCAACTTAATTTTTCTTTTAATTTAGTTTCAATCATCATATCTTTTTTGTCTAAAATTAATTTAAATTTTAATCAAAAATGACTTTCATTAACAATTTTTTCACTTTCAATTTTTTCAGTATTTCTATTCTTATGAAATGAATAATAGAACTCAATTACATAAATACTGCATAAAAAAATTGACTCAATCAAAAAATGTAAAGAAACTGATATATGTTTTTAATAAATTTTCTCTCTTTATATTCTTATATCAATAAAATTATTTTTCTCAAAGATGTATAATTTTTTCGTCATTTCTCATTTTGATTGAATAATTGAGAAAACCTTTTATTGGATTTTAAGTTAAGTGGTTATAAGAAAGATTTTGTTGAGAAGTAATAATCACCAGTAATAAATCAGTCAATTAGCAACTAGTGAGAAACCAAATGAATCTATCAATCGAAACATAAACTATTTTGAGAAATGCATCACAACATTAATTCCTTCTGTTTAGAATCAAATTTAAAGATTCTTTTGTGGGAATTATTCATTGAAATGAAAAACATCGATCAATGTTAGGAACTATTTTTATGTATAAATTGATTGATAACATTTGACCATAAATATGAAATAAAAATGAAAAATGAATCAATTTTATTGAATAAAAGCACAAAATAGTATTTTCAAACATTTAAATTCAGGAAACATAAGATAATCGATTTTATTCTGAATGAATTTTTTCTTTGCTTAAAATACTTGTATAAAGCTTTGGAATGAAGTTTTGGAAGAATTAATAAATACTTCATTAATTTGTGAAAAATGAAAAGATAAAGCAAATTATTTATTATTTGAGGTTTCATGAGTGCAAATATTTATTAATAATAGAAATGAGTGAAAGAAATGTTGATAAGTTAGATAAAAGTAATTTGGAATGAAAGGAATAATAAAGCGTTGAGGAGAAGGGAATTTCGATATTAGGAATCACTAAAATTTAGTCTAACATTAAAACGTACTCTTCTTTTGATGACTGGCGGCATTCCTTCATTAAATGCAAATCTAAAAAACTTTCATGTAATTAAAGAGACGGATCAAATCTTTTTGCTCCAAGTTTTTCAAATAACAACTAATTGGAATAAAAGAAATGTTGCATTTCTAACAAAAGATAAAATAAGAGATGAGATCACTGTGTGTTGTGAGTCAAAGACGAATAGTTTAGAAATGTTTGGAAATGTTTAGAAATTTCTTCAAAACCTTATTTCAAATTTACGAATGCCTTCACTCGTAGAATAGTGTTATAGCTTTTACACCGAATTTAATATGAATTTTTTAGACAATCTCTTATCATAACTGCATTATTAGAGAATGTAGAAGAAGCACAAGCCGTGAAATAGATTTAATTCGATCTGAAGGATCAAAAAGTCAATCATTCAGCTTTTGACTGACAAAAAATTTGATCAATACCTGTATAATAAGTTGCTTATCATTATTTCATAGACTCTTCCATTGAAAATATTCAAAAAAGCCATTGCATTAACTCAAATAAGAATTTCTGCAACAATTGAAAAATAAATACTACCAAAAGATAAAAGGATTTTTCAAATAAAGGAATTTAATAGTATTTATCTTTTATAAAACATAAAGTAATCGAACAAATGAACTTGTTTTCAGAAATCATTAATATTCATAACATTAAAATAAAAGATACAATTAGGAAGAGATAACTGAAGAACTGAATAAAAATTCATTAAGAATTTATACAAAAATATAAAAGCCTTTTTGTTTGACTACATAGGAGTCTGGAAATCGATTTCTAAGTTGTAAAATTGTATTCAATCATTTATTTATTTGATGGAAAATTAAACTCATGGACAGTATCAAAAAAAAGTAGATTTCACTTCCAATTAATGAAATATAATTGAAAATAAATCGAATATTTTCCTGATCTTTCAAAATGATTAATCAGAGGATATGAAATGAGATTTTCATAATAACGGTAATCGAGTTGAATAAAAAAATATAATTCTTGTTAGCCATAAAAAGCATTAAAGGCATAGGACAAAAGGCAATAAACACTATAAAAAAAGTGAACGGAATTGACAATGAATGACTGTTTATTGCAATTTGTGATTCTTTCTGATAGTTAACTAAGAGAACGAAACGTAAAACTGAGTTTAAAGCAAATAAACAAAGCTTAGGATATAATGGTCTTTGAAGAACGAAAAACAAATAAAAATTTTACACTCATCTCATAAAAAGAACCAAAACCGTTATTGAGTGTTAAATCACTATTAACTACTTTTATTCGGCACGAATTTGATGCCACCACTCACTTATATCAAGTTTATTAAACTATCAAAATTTCAAATATAAAAGAGTAATTAATGCAAACATTAAAAATATTGAAAGTTTAAATTAGACTTTGTTTTCAACTGTCCTCCTTTCAAGTGGGTTATTATTATATATCCGCTTAACTTAAAACAATAAACTATTTAAAAGTGTGAATAATTTCACGTGAAAACATAAAAATATGCAAATAATCTTATGGATCGAGTGAAGCAATGCTGGCATCAAATTCTATCTCAACGAAACAAATGATGAAAAACATGAGTAGAGAGAGATTAGAGTTAAAAATAATTTTTAAAATATCAAAGAATAAAAAACTTTTAATTCACTTCTTTCACTCCTCCACGAACCTAATTGTGTAAAATTGAAAAACTTATCAATTAAGAAAACATATCATTTTCCTATATTTTGAGTTTAAATTAAATATAAAAATAATATTTGAATAAATGAAAAATGTTAGGAGTGAAGTGAACATAGGAGTGAAGTGAACTTAGGAGTGAACTAATGCCTACACATAAAAATAAGTTTTTCTCATTTTGATAACAAGACCGGATTTTAGGTAAATTAAACTTTATTGTACTCTATTTTTTTGTCTCATTTTTCAATTCAGATTCAGTTTCATATAATGAGTCATAATTTTATTCATTATTCTTTACGAATTTCTATTTTAAAAATCATTTGTTAAACAATTCCGTTGATTAAAAATCTGATCACGTTTTCACTTATGTCTGTAAAATACTTCTTAAAGGGTTTGCATTTTTTCACATTTTCTAAACAAATTGAATCATAAATTTCGATTCATATCAAATGATTAATAGCTTTATAAAGATTTAGAAAGTATTAAAATAGAGAAGTTTTCAAATTAATTAACAAATCAACTCAATAATTAATGAGCCTTTTTATTCAAAAGATGTATTTTATTATTATTTAGAATTAATTATATTAATAAATAGAAAATTATGCGTAAAATTGATTAAATTATTGGGTTCAATAGAAAATTTTGTTCAATCTATTTTAAAATTGAGAGGAATAGGAATTATTAACCAAACGTATTGAGCCTTAACTTAAGCACTAGTAAATGTCAAATTGATAAATATAAAAATACTTTTTCATAACACTATCGTCAAAATCAAGTTCTTAAACAATTACAATATGGAATATTTCCAACTCATTAAGTGTTAAAAGTTTCAAATTTCGATTTAAAAAAAACTAAAAATTAGTTTAATTAAAATAAGAAGCAATTTATTGAACAGCTTTTGCTGATCACAACTTTCAAGAATTGTTTTTGTAAACAGATGTTAAAATACTTGAAGTTTTAAAAAATAAATTACTGACTTTGAGTAGTTATGTTTTGATTTCATACTTTATTTAGGAAGCAATAAATTTTTGCTCTAGAAATGAAAGCAATTAAAATGTTTGCCAATGAATACATTGCTTAATGTATTTGAACAGAGGAAGGATAGAATGGTTGAGCAACGGTTGAATATATAAGATGTTTAGGATGGAGATATAAAAAGACAATATAATATTAGTGTTCAAAATTAATAAAGAAGAATCAAAGTTGAATCAAAGCATTTGAATTATTGAAGCTTTATATCTGGTATAAAAGATTGAGAGGCGGAGAAAGAAATAGCAGCTAATAAACCCATTGGCAATCAAAGGCTTTTGATTAATGGCTCACATCAAATATGGTTAGTAATGCGCTCGTGTAATAATGTCTTATAGCCGTCTTTGATAGACTTGGATGATATGAAAGGCATTCATATACGGAAAGGCATTCATATATTGATGTTTCATAAGTAGAAATTACATCGAAATGGACCAGTTTTTCTCATTCAACTATTCTATCGTACAATCATTAATGAGAAGTACTAAATATTTTAGATGAAAAACACTCAAAATATTTTTCAAATTTAAAACTAGATTCAAATCTCGCGAAGTTATTTAGAAGTTAAAAGAGAGAGAGAGAAAAAAATGCAATTTTTACAATTGATTTATGAAATGAAAGAATATAAACATTTTCATAATGGCATCATTTCCATAGCCCTGAATTTTATAATCGAAATGTTTATAATAGAAAGGCTGTTAAGATCTGTTTCTTTAAGCCAAATGTTAGTTCTAAACTTAAACCTCATGATCGGATGAATCAAAATTTGGAAGAAGAGAACGCCTGCGTCTTCAAAAGTGTGTTTAAGATATTGTACGCGAATTTACTTCAAGAGTTGACATTATTTTATAATTTAAAAACTTGGCGCAAACTTAAAGAGAAATCAATGCACTGCTGTGTTTGCATATAATCAGTTCAATCTTTTCATTTAACCTCAACATTAGTTCTCTAAATAAAATCAAAATTAATAGAGCTCTATATAAGTTCAAACAAATCATAAATCGAGTTATTTATATCAAATGCAACAAATTTATTACTTTCGATAAGTGGAAAAATATAAAAAAGAAAATAATCCGAAGATTAGACATCAGTTAAATTATCTTAGATTAAGATAAATGGAAACTACTTTTAAAATAAGCTCAAACTTTGTTGTCTAAGATATAGCTTTTAAGATTAAGTTCAAAACCATTTCTGTCTTTTTTCTTAAGATTAAAAAACATTGAATTATTGAAAAATATCAATAACTGTTTGAAATTTTAGTTTTTTATCATTAAATTCGGATAATTATTTATATTTTGTTCTCAAAAAATTAATTTACTTTAAATAAATTTTAAATAAATTTCTTTTACTTTTTAATCTATAGGAAACGGAAATCAATCGCTGGCATTAAGTGTTGATATTTGAACTTTAGTTATAATTATAATTTTTAAAGATTACACCAAAACTATTGATTGATGTAATTATAATTATAATATTAAGAACAATGTGAATGAAAACTCAAAATTATATTAAAATACAAATAATGATTTCAATTTTCTTAACATAAATTTAGACATTTAAAATCTATTAAGTAATAATCAAAACATATACAGTAATAACTATCGAGGAATAGCTCAATTTATTACTTGAAGCGGAAGAAATCTTTTCTATTTATATCCTAAACCTTATGTTTGAAACCTTTTTCGCAAGTTTCGAGAATAACCAAATTTGAATTTATTGATCTGAAAAGTCGAAAAAAAGTAAAGAATAATATAAAATGAGCAAAAATGCATTGATTGGTCGGCCTTTGGATGAAAAGAAATTTTAATTTTCTTTCATTTAAAGCAGACACGAAATGAGTGCATAACATAACAATTTGTCAATCAAATGGCTCTTCTTTTTTATCGTCAATTTTGGTTTTGGCAAATACTTAAACACTCAATTTATAAGATGTTTTTATAGTTACAAAGCACTCAAATTATCAAAAAATAAGTGCAGAAGTGCAGTCGTCTATTAAGCTCAACTTTATTATTCACTAAATGTCTAGATTTTATGAAATTCTGCAAAATTTATCATTCAAGAGTTTTGAAGACATTATTGCTATGAAAATGCCTTTTATTGAGATTGAAGATTGATAGAAACAGTGATGATGAAAGGGAGGGACAGAATTCGCATTAAGTTTGACACGAATCAACCGTATTTCGTGGCAGTTAATCTCATGCTATGTCGTTCAAGCGCGCACTGGATATACTATAAAAGCCCTAAAACTCAGCTAAAGCTAAATCAAATGTAAAAGCAATTGGCGAAACATTTTAAGGAAGAGCACGAATTGCACTAAAACTAATATTGATATGAAGAATACAGTGGAGTATATTATAGAGAGAGAAAAAATAATAATAATTACTATATAGAGAAAGAAGAAAATAAGTCAAATAAAATGAAAGTTCTTTTAAATTCTTGTCTTTTAATATAATCACTGGCATATGTTTTACATTCAATGATTTTTTGCTTCACTCTTATAGCGATAATCTAATAAAATCTGTGATATATATGAAAAGAAAACAAGCGAACGTCAAGTCAAACACTATCTAAATAATGATAGCATTATTAACTCTATTATATTATTTACTAATGCTATGTTAATAAAAACATAAATACAGTCTAATTATTTCTCTCAACCAATAAATATATGAAAAGAGACGCAATAAAAAAAGATGAGAAAAAAAATTGAACAATTTTCTTATTATTTATAGTATAGTTGCAAAATTTGACGAGTTTTAATTTGAAATTTGGTTTACATTTGTTGTCTATTGGTCTAATAATATGAAAAAGAATGACACAATATAGGAAAGCAAAATTCAATTTGACACAATTCTATATTTTGCTATAAAATGATGGAAACTTCGTATATACTTTTGTTTTGTATGCAGAATGAAGAAAAAAAACAAACGTATATTCACTGCAAAAGACATGTTTCCACATAATGAGCAAAGACTCGTGAGTTTAAGACCTATCATTTTGAAGAGAAACACATATAATAAAAGCAAGTAATATAACAAGTCGTATAAAAACTGAAATAAGAGGGAATAAGATTTCAGATCAAATTATATAAGACTGAAAGATTTTTTTTATGTCTCTAAATCCCATTCTCTCGTATATTTTGCTAATTGTTTTTTATGGACCGAATCGATGATAATGTAAGAAAAAGCTAAGGCTTTAGATTGAAGTTTAGTAATGAAACTAATGAACAATAAATACGATTTATGAATTCAGCTAAAAGAATATCGTTCTCTGTATTTCATAACATTTTATAACATTTGAAATTCCCTTTTGCTCAATATATTTTATATGTTGAGAAATTTTCAAAGGCTTTCATTAATTCTTTTCATGCCTTTTATCGTCAAGATATTTAATGAAATATTAATACAGAATAAATGGAGTCATTTAGACATTAGATTTTCTTATGTTTTTGTAATCATAAAACTCAAGACTATAATGATGTGCAAAATTTCTATAAAGAATTATTTTTCTAATTTATAGTCTATAAAATAGATCCCGAGGTTTAACGCTTGTTATTCGATTCACTTTATTTAAGTCATTTAAATGGAGTTCATTAATAAGCAGTAGTTGTTTTTTAGCCCTAAATTCAAAACAAAGACAGGACATTAGCGTTAAGTCCATCAAAATGTTTCCTCAAATAAATTATATTTGAGAACATTAAAGGATTAATTTCAATTTCAAACACAATTCTGTACAGCTTATGCATAACTAAGAAGTTTGCTTAGTCTGAATTTGATTGATATCATCCCATTTATATTGTAATATTGACTAATGATCTGAACACAAATCCATTATTTAAGTGAAGCAAGTCTTATATCATTTTTGTGCTGTTCTATACAAACGAATGAGAAAAATTTACTTCATAAATATGAATATTTTATTTTCAAAATTACTTTTATAATGATTATAGTTTACAATTATAATAGTTATTCGATGAACGAAAGTTTGAATTCAATTAGATATGAACTTTTATACTAAATTTTGAAACATTCACTTTTACTATGTTTTAAAAGTTAATTAATTGGAATAGACAACAGATGCATAGGAATAATGAAAATTACTCTTTCAAATTTGTTGCTAGTCTACGAATCGGATTTTAATTTGAGATAAAACTCGTCGAAAGGGGGTTTCAAAAGAATGACAGTTCGTGTTTGAGACTGAAGCCAGTCATTCCACTTGAAGGCCTGTTTAGAATTCTTCAAAATTTATACTCATTTCTGCATTTATTGATCTTATAATAATAAAAATGCAACTATTATTATAGAAAGTGGAAAAGCTTATAGCAAGTGAGGGCAACTCTATAATAAAACTATTAATAATAAAATGTAACAAAACAATGGCTCAGTTATAAGAGTATGAAATATAAAAATTAATCGTAAAAAAGTTAGTCTCAAAACTATATTATATTTTGATATTTATATATTTACTGTATTTGTCAACTCATTCTTCATGAAAGACGCTATCAGAAAAATATATTCTAATATTCTGTGATTGGTTTCAAAGCTGGCAAAGTATAGTTATGTCATGTATTTTCTTCCCTTTATTGAGCAATAGATAGCCATCTATTATGCTTTTGTGCCACAATCACATTATAATACAGAAAAACATTCAATATTTAAAAACTATTTCACAAAATTAATTTTTAAATCTATGAAAGCATTAGTCAAATAAAACGAATATAACAATTTTTATTTTTAAAACGAGTCAAGAATAGAAACTCGAGAAGTCAAAAAACAATAATGTCGAATGACTTAAGGTTTAGCTAAGATTTAAAATTAACTCAATTTTACTGAAATGCTTTCGGTCTCCTTTCAAATAGATTTTTTGATTGTCGACTCGAATCAAAGAATATAACATAAATGCAGTGGAAATGAGTTTTTTAAATAAATAAATTTTATAGAACTACTTCAATAACTTAAGTGATTTAAATTAGGCAACAAAGTAGAAATAGTTAGCTTTCGAATTTAGTTCATTAAAAATATGTATTGAATTTTGGAATCCATAAAAATAAAGGAGCACTTAATTTAAGCGCTATAACAGAAAAAAAAATAGAATAAATTTATGAGTTTTGCACATTTTAATGTTTGTTTTTCTTCATTTTCTACAACATCATCTAGTTTTAAACCATTAAGAAGTGTAAAAAGAAGAGAATAGATCTCATATGAGAGTAGATTGTTGTCGAGCTATGCATTGTAAGAGAAGATATATTGGGAGAGGTCACGCAGCAGTTGCTATTTTTACAATGGTCTCGCCTACTCATACTCTAAAAAGGTAGAGATAGCATAGATGTAAGTAAAGTGATGTGAGGAAGAGAAAAGTGGTAACAATAATAAACTCGTGCTATTTCACTACTGCTTAACAGTTGAATCAGAATTACTTAATAATAAAATGACAAAAAGAAAGCTTTAGTTGAGAAAAGTTTAGTTGATTGTATTGGTCCATACGATTATGTATTATCCCCTGAAATGATACTTCCTTAGAGTAACTAACCCTTCGGCAGGAAATGCTTTCCCCATTCGCTTTACTTGACCGAAAAGCGCGAAAAGTGATGCTAAGTTTGATTGAACGGATTTAGTTTTTCGAGTGTTAGTACAATAAAAATAAATACTATCACAGCCAATACTATCACAGTCAAACACGATCAGAACAGATGCATCACATATTACACGAGCGAAAAAAGAATAAATGAACAAATAAGTAGAATGGGATTAAACAAAAAAACAAATAAAATTGCTTTTAAATGAAAAATACATTACTTGTGCTAACATTATGTGTCACTCAGTTAACAATAAAAAATGTCATTTCATTAGAATAGTTGGCGCGCTATTCCGTTCTTTTTTCATGTGAACCCATAATTAAATGAAGTAAAGTAGAAAATATTGTATATAAAGTTAAGTTTTGTGGCACTGACTTCAATGTGCATCATTGGGTATTTCAAGGTTTAATTCAGAGTATAAGATATATAGAGAATGTCAGGTATAA